>JAPTYR010000018.1:28205296-28220379 GCA_029814505.1 Siphamia roseigaster | reverse complement strand
ACTGTGCAGGAAGTACCGCACTTGTAAAGTGTCCGGTGTGATTTCACTTAGCTGCTATCCGTGCACTGTCAGAGAAGCACCTGCGGGATTTTATTGTTTTGGTGGACTAAAATAACATTTTGGATTACTGGTTTGTATGACTTTGGCGATCGACTTTTTTTTTTTTGTGTGGACTTTTGTGGAATCCGGAAGATAATAGAGGTATGTGCGCTCGTTCTAAAAGCTCAAAATGTATCATGTCTGTGCTAGCTAACACTATAATTATGCACAGGGTTATATGCCACGGGAAATACACTCAAAAGCATTTTAATAGACGTTAAGAGCTTGAGAGAAGGTTTAACACTTGCTCGTTTTTGCCCACTTTGATGGAAATGAGCACAAATTTCAAACTTCGTGTACCCCGAATAAAATTCTCTAGCATATAACCCTATAGACAATTGACTTTAGCCTCAAACAGATGGGATATGATTGTAATCCTGCCCAAATTCTTCTTTAAAGGTGGGGTGCAAGATGTTTACCTGGAGCCTTTTTTTTTATTATTACATTACTTAAAATCCCCTTCACACCCGACTACCAGCAATTAATTAAATGCTCTAACACACAAATTAAAAAAAACAACCAACCATATAGTCACCTGTGGAACGGACAGGACTGAAAAAACACTATCCAATCATTTTGAGCATTCGCTTGAAATGATTGAACAGTGATTAGTTTATCAAACTCAACTGCTATTTGTCCCTCCCACATCTGCGTGTACCCGTCTTTGTACATGAATCTCTCATCCTCAGAGTCTTGGAGCACTAGTGCAGGAAATGAAGCGAGAGCTTGGCTTGCCATGTTAGGACAAAAAAAATTCACCAGAAAACTGTTTTGTCACTAACATAAATCAGTAGTAAATGAAATGTTAATCAGATAGGTATGAACTGGAGCTGTTCTATAAGAGCAGGGGTGGTGGCTTCGGGGGGAGTTTGGACTTTTGAATTGTATTATTTTCAAAATGTAGCTTAATTGAACCTGTTTTTCTAAGATTTGGGACCCCACCTTTAAACGTAAAAGATGAATATTAAAATAAAGATGTTTTTATACATTCTGCCTTCTTGCCGTGAGCATTTTTCTTACTTTAGCGTTAAGTTGTTGGAAGTACTGGTCTCTTTGGTGGATCTCGTACATGCACCGCTGAAGGTCTCTGTGAAGTCGGACCCTCTCAGCCTCCAGTAAACTCACTGCCTCCTCCATTCTACTGCGACCCGCCAAGGAGGCAGTTTCCTGTTGCATGTACGTAACACACACAAACAAATAAAAAAAGTGAAGTTGAAAGAAATGTGTAAAAGAGTAAGTTATAAATAAACAGAAGCTTTGTCATTTTATCTTATTGTTTGTTTTAAGCTTACATTGGCTTGTTGCACGTCCATGCTCCCTGTGTTGGACCTACAGAACAGACCGTTATTTCATTAGAACCTAAGTACAGTATGACATTTCTTACTGAACTACTCTGATTTCTTTCTTGCTAAACCATAATGTGTTTCTAAAGGTCCTTTTAAATCTAACCCATTTGATCTAGACTGTTTGACTTGTCAGGTTGATCTGAACCAAAATTTCAGGAGTGAATAATTACTAAGGCCACAGTCTGGATCAAATATCTGATTCAATCTTTCAGAATAATCACACTGTGTTACGGCAGATTACCATCTGACATAAAATTTAAAGAAATTTAAATCTCTCTGTTATGGGTTTGAATATGGCACTAATGAGTTGCAGGGATCAGAACCTCAATAACAAGTGGTGCCAGGCACAACAAACCCCTCCCCCTTGCAAACATTACCTGATTCACCCCATTTCTTGTCATTGCGAAACCACATTTTTGTTGACTGTGACCTTCACCTTATATCTACATTTACCAAAAATTTATGGGATATATGCTGGACCACCTTGCACCTTTCCTGAAAATTTCATCGAAATTGGTCAAGTAGTTTTTGCGTAAAGTTGCTGATAGACAAAAAAAAACCAACAAACAAACAAATGGATATAAAAAAGACCCCAAAACAATACCCCCCTCCCCTTTGGGGGGCGGGGTAATAAAGTGATTAAATAAATATGTTTGTTCATTTCAGAATAACAGGTGAAAAAAATGCTGGTGTCTGACACAAACCTGTCAATGAGTGTCATAGATAAGAAGGTGCAGCCCACATTGTTTAGGGTGTAGCTACAGCAAAGTTGTTTTTTTTTAGCATACTTTACAGTTGTAATGTCAAACCAACATCAACTGGATCAGCTTTATACAATACAAACATTAACCATGGATCAATACATGCGCACCAGTGCTGTTTAGTTTTAACAGACAAAACTCCACTATATGTACATTTAATCATCAGCAGGTCTTGTTAGCTCATTCTGGAAAAGTGCCATATTTTTTCCTTACTGCAGTGAAAAACACTTCAAAGCAGTTTTGTTTCTTCAGCTTGTTATAAACATTGCAAAAATATTAATTGTTTTAACTTTGAATCATTTCCAATCAGCCTTTACCTCAGATGTACCATTTCCTCCTGGTGGCTAACTTTGTTTTCAGGTGGAAGATCTTGATATAGCTCATTAGTTTTCAGCTTCAACTCCTGAAACAAGATAAAACACAAAAAGCAACTGTGATCCCAAACTTTATAAAAGCTTATTTTAAAAAGTAGTAGAAACACCAAATGTCACAGGCACCAGCTCAAAAGCATTCCAACAAAAAAATGCAATTCAAGTCAAAGCAATGGGTAGATGTAGATGTAGGAAAAACAAACTAGCATTCCCCTGCATGCTATACGCCAAGAAATGAAAAAACAGCACCAACCCAGAGAAAGATGAGTGAGTGCAAGCAAATGTAAATCACCACAGCTGATGACTGGACTTACCAGCTCATCCTTCTCATTCTGGAAGGCACTGACACTGCTTTTTGATTTTTCCACCATCACTGAGGAGACTCTTTTGGCTCCAGCCAACTCCTCCATCAGTCTATCACGATCATTCTGGAGGCTGTTCATGGATCTGGAGAATGCAGACAGCTGCCTGCTGTAGGTACCATTTTCTGAGACCACCTGCTTGAGTTCTCGTTCCTTTTCTGCCAAAGCTTTTGAAAGCTCATCCAGCAACTTGTTCAACTCTGTGTGCGTGTCCTTGCTTTCTAGGGCTTTCATTTTCTGAACTAGTACATCCCGTTCTTTTGCAAACATGGCCAGGTCTGAGGTAGCATCCTGAAGACTGCGCTCCACTTTGTTCAGGGCTGTTTGAGTCTCTCGGAGTTCCTCATCATATCTGATCCGCAGGATCTTGAAGTCCTCAATGAGTTGGTCCCGGTCATTCTGTAAAGCAGCCATAGCTTTGCACAGGGATTCATTCTGTGATTTTGCATCTTTGTTTTGTGTTCTGGAATCTGACAACTGTTGTTCCAGTTCAAGGAGGTCTTTTGCGAGTTCAGCCACCCGTTGATCTGCAGTTTCTCGCTCATTCCTCATCAGCTCTACTTCGCGCTCAAAGTTGTCCAGCTCACTGTTATATTTATCTTCTGCATCAGCCAGTTTTTTGTCCGTCTCATTTTCTAGCACCTGCATTTTGTCTTTAAGCTCATCCATTACGGTTTTCTGGGAGATAAGTTTTTGCTGGAAATCATTACATTCTGCTGCTTTAGTTGCCACTGCTTGCTGTAGGTCAGCGATCACTTTACCTTCATTTGTTGTCGCCCTCTCTCTTTTGTCTGCTTCCAGTCTAGTGACCTGAGCTTTTAATTTGGAGATCTCTGATTTTAAACCACTGCTTACTACTTCTTCCTTTTCCAGTTCCAAACGAGACTCCCTGCACTGCTTTTCAGTTGTGACCTTTTGATTTTCAAGAGTTTTAATCGTATCCTGCTGCTTTTTAAGCAGAACTTTCAACTGGTTGTCCTTCAGAGACAACACCTGATTCAAATCTTCTCTGTACCGAACAAGTTGTGCTCTGAGCATTGCATTTTCTGAATTTAGATCATCCATCTGATGAAGCAGTTTTCTTATTTCATGTTTAAGACCTTTGTTTGGACCACTTTCCCCATCAGCTGAGCCATCTTTACCCTTCAAGCCCAAGTGACTCTTTGCTTCAAGTATTCTGTATTCCGATATCAGCCGCTCCCTTTCACTCTGTAAAGAGACCATCGAGTTCTTGAATGATTCCATTTTGGCTGCCATGTTTTCTTTTTCCTGGATACATTTATTGACTTTTATTTGCAGACTTTTGACCTTGGCTTCAAGGCCTCTCAACTCTTTATCAGCCTTTTCCCTTTGATAACGTACAGAGGTTAACCGGTCCTCATAGACTGCGACCTGAGAACGGTAATTAGCCTGAAGTTGTTCCAGATATCCTGACATCTGCCCATCACGACATGACAGCAAAGAGGAAATCTCAGCATCTTTGCCCTGAAGAAGGGTTTTTAGTTGAAGAGAAATTCCCTCCTGCTTTTCAAAATCTGCTTTAAGTTTGTCATTTTGAGACTGTAAAAGAAGAAGCTGAGCATCTGTGTCCGCATTTATCTTGTCTACATGCTGGAGGTTCAGCTGTATTTGTGAAAGTAGGTCTTCCTTGTCAGCCAGCTGTCTGCTTAGTGTGTTTCTATTTTGTTCTATTTTTTCAACTTGAGCAGATAACTCCTTTACCTGAACACTCATTAGCTCCACAGTTTCATTAAGCTCAGCATTGCTTGCACTCATCACAAACAGCTGTCTCTGTTGTGCAGCAGCGGCGACAGAATATTCATTGAGTGTTCTTTCCAGCCTCGATTTCATCACTCGTAGTTCATTCATGTCTTTATCTTTTGCTCTCATGTCTTCAAGGAATCTTTTGATCACAAAGCCCTGCTCAAGGAGCTGGTTGTCCTTCTCATGTAAGGTCTTCTGGTACAAATCATTCCAGACTTTTGAAGCTTCTGCCCCTTGAGGAGTTGAAGACAAAACAGACAGTTTTGCTTCAGTAGTTTCAGTTGCTCTCTTTAAAGTATTTATCTGTAGATCTTTAGAGTCAATTTGCTGTCTCAGTTCATTTACTTTTTGACTTTCTTTCTCTTTTAAATCTTTAAGGTCTTCAATCTGTTTCTGTAACATAATTTGATTTTCTATATCAGCCTGTTTCTCCTCGATCCTTGGTGCTGATGTTTTCTGCTCAGCCTGTTTGCTTTGCTGAGCTATTTCCAGAGCCAAACGGTCTCTTTCAGACTGAATGCTCATAGCCCTTTGTTCAGCCTCCTGAAGGAGACTCTTGTGTGTTATCAGCTCAACTTCCACTTGTTTACTTCTTTCTTCTAAAACCGAAGCTTTCTCTGTGCCTTTCTTGAGTTCTTTATCTAACTGTTCACAGGCTGAGTGTGATGTCTTCAAGGCACTCTCTAAATCTAAAATCACTTCTTGATATTTTATACAGTTTTGCTGCAGCAGATTGATCTCTTGATGCTTTTCCTTGAGTAGCTCTTGCAGTTCTTTCCTCACATTCTTGGATCCTTCATTGCCTCTCTGAACAGTTTTCATTTTCTCTTCAAACTCTTTGACTAATTTAAGCTGCTCCTCTTCTTTTTCTTGACGAACCTGGTTATTCCTCTCCTTGCTAGCCGTTAGCTGAGAAGACAGCTGTGCATTCTGACTTTGCAAAGCACTAACAGACTCAGTCAGTTCATCGATTCTTTCAGAGTTTTTGAGAATCACAGTTTCCAAATATTCATTTTCATTCTTTACTTTATCAGAGATCTCCTGAGCATTTTCAAGCTCTTCTTGTAAAAGAGACTTGTCATCTTCCAGGATTCTAACCTTCTCATTCAGGCTAATAGTTTCTTGGCTGTGCCTGTTGATAATGTCTTTGAGCTCTCCGATAGCTTCATCTTTCATTCCCAGCTGCAGTTCATGATCATTCTGTATCTTCTCTATTCTTTCTGACAGAGTCTGCTTCTCCGTTTGTAATAGATTATTGATTTCAAATTGGGCACCAAGTTCTGTTTTCTGGGCTTCGATCTGGGCAGTGAGAGAATTGTTCAAGCTGAGTGCCTCATCAAGTTTTAACTGCATGACATCTGTATACGATTTAGATTCCAAGTGCTTCTTTTCTAATGAACAGTTAGCCTCTTCAAAGTTTTCTACCAGTTGGTCGTTTTCAGCCTGTACATTTTTTAGCTTCTTCCCGAGATCCTCCGAGGACTCTCGAAGTCTGTCAACTTCAGCTTCTAATTGTTGATTTTTAGTAGCCAGCTCAGATATTGTACATTTATGGTTTCCATCAATGTTACCCAGTTCTTCTCTAATTTTCTTATTCTCTTCCTCTAGTTCCTCAAATTTCAGCTGCTTGTCTTGAGAAAATGCATACAACTTCTCCTTAATTTTTTCATTTTCTTCCTCCATCTCTCTCAGCTGCTTCTCCAGAGTCTCCATTTCGGTTTCATTTTTGTGAACTTTCCGAAGTGCCTCCTGCCTTTCTCTTTTAGCTCCTTCCAGCAGCTGTCTCATCTTGTCCATTTCACTACTAACATTTTCATAAGCCTGTAGAAGAGACTCATACTCCTGCTTCAGCTCAGAGTGCTTTGACTTCCATTTGGACAGCTCTTCTGTTTGAGAGTCTTTAAGAGATTCGAGCTGACATGAAAATGCTTGTTTCTGCTGTGTGATGCTTTCAATAGTTAGTTTCAAGCTTTCACAGGCTGCAGTCAGACTGCGATTGTCATTAAGGATGCCATCAAGTTCAGCACTGAGCTTGTCTTTTTCATTTCTGAGCAATGTGGCAGAGTTTTCCAGGTCGGTATTTTGTTGCTTTAGATTCAATACTGATGATTCTAAAATTAAAAATTCTGCTTCATATTTGCTTGACAGCTTGTCTGCTTCTTCTTTGAGTGTTGCATTTTCCTTCAGAAGTTCTTTCCTCGAAACCAACGCTGCTTGAAGTTTCTTAGTTAGAAGTCCTATTTTACTTTGGTTTTCCTGATCATTCATTTTTATGACATCATCTCTGGACTTTTGCACCTCACTGGCTTCTGTTTTCATCTTCTCAATCGTCAGGTCATGCATTTTTATTAGCTGCAATAGCTGCATTTCTAGGGCTCCAATTAGCTCCTCTTTTTCTGAAAGCTGAGCCTGACAGCCCATCACGGCTTCGTCTTTCTCTTTCAGTTTTTTATCAAAGTCGGACATTTCAGCTATCTTTTCCTGCAGCTGCTCATTTTGTTTTCCAGACTCAATCATTTGCTTATTAAGTGAACTAACCTCATCTCTAAGTTCATCCGCTAATTTTATGGCATTTTCTTTTTCTTGTTTTAGCCATTCCAAATTCCTTTTTGTTTCAGTAGAATGTAGTTTTGCTTCTTTAAGCTGCTGATTCAAAACACTTTTCTCTTCACCAAGCTTCTGCTGTGTTTCTGCTAGCATTCTTTCCATAGTTAAAATCTCTGTGGATTTCTGTGAAACTAATGCGACAGCTGTCTCAAGTTCCAACTTCATCTGATGACTTTGCTCCAGAAGAATATTGTACTCTTGTGTCACAGACTGGTACTTGTGTTCATTTTCACTTAAAACATTCTTTTCATCAACTAAAACTTGCCTCTCCTCTTCGCATTTAAGCTCCATATATTTAATGATTTCTTGACATTTCTCAGTTTCTTTAGTTTTTATTTCTACTTCTGTGCGAGCTTCCACAAGTTCATTTTTTAGCATTTGAAGTTTTGATTCTAAAGCATCTGCTCTTTGCTCTGTGGCTTTGAGATGCTCATCTTTACTAGTCATTTCAAGAAACATGTTCTCAAATTTGGACTTGACAGCTTCAAGCTCCATCTGTATGTGTGATAGAGAATGGCACTGGCTCTCTTTCTCTGCCAGTGACATTTTCAGGTCTTGTAGAGTTTTATCCCTTTCCTCCACAAGCTGCCTTAATGTACCCAGTTCATCTAGATAAGATAAAGAGTTTTTACGGACTTGCTCCAGTTCTTTGACCTTTTCATCTAAACTTAACTGCACAGCGTTTAACTCATTTGTCTGTTGACACTGTTGTTCCAGAAGAGCTTTGTAGTCAACTTTTAATTCAACCAGCTCTTGGGATAACTTCTTTTCATTTTCTTGAGCTTTCTTCATCATCTCTTTGCGTGCCAACAGGGCAGCCTGGGCCTTCTTCTCCAGCATTGCCTTTTGTAGCTTCATCTGTGCAAGTTCATTTTCTAAATCAACAGCAGTAGCAGCAGACAAAGATTTATCATCTGTACTTGTCTTCAGTTTATTCTGTAGTTCCTCTATTTTCTGCATCATGCTGCATCTGTCTCTTTCAAAATCACCTTCTTTCTTAGTAACACTAGACTGCAGTTGGTTGATATGAGACTTTTTCTCATTCAGATTTTGCAATGCATCTGCCAAATCGACTTCTTTCTCACTTAAAGTGGTTTGAAGTATTTGGTTTTCTGACTGCAGTTCTGTGAGTCTCTCATTTTCCATTTTGAGTTTAAGAAGCTCTCCGTCTTTGTCAATAATATTCTGTTGTAAAAGAGCTATTTTTTCTTCATGCATTTTTTCTGTGGCCTGAGCTTGGTTCTTCACCTCCTGTAATTGATCTTGTAAAAGTGAGACTTCAGTTTTCTTACTCACATTCTCTTCTTTTTGGCTTTCATTCAGTTCGATTTTTTTCAGTAGCTCCTTTCGTACAATGAGAGCAGCTTGAAGCTTCCTCTTCAATGTTTCCTTTTCTTTAGATGTGGTGTCTATTGCACTCTTAAGATCATTATTCTTCTTAGAAAGGTCAAGATTCTCTAAATTTCTACTGTCAAGCTCCCTTTTGGAGAGTGAAACCTGCTCTTCTAACTGATGTGAAATCTCTTTGTGTGCCAGCTCCACCTTTTCCAACTGAGCCATTAGAGAACTTTTGTCCTCAGAAAGTTTCATTCTCTCATTTGAGGCTGCTTCCATAACTTGGGCAATAGATGTGTCTTTGTCCCTTAACTGCTGACTAAGTCCAGAAAGTAATTCCTTCTGCTGACTTATCTGAATGCCCATACAGTTGATATGCTCATCTTTTGCTTGCAGTTCACTATGTAAAGATGACAGTGTGATAGCAGCTTCTTTCATTCTCTCTGATTCAGCATTGAGCTGTGCCTGCAAATGCTCCACTGTTTCTTGTAAAAGTGCAATTTCCTGACACTTTTTATGATCGATCATTTCTCTTTCATTAAGAATACATTCTGTCTTTCTGAACTGTGCTACAGTTGTATCCAACTTATTTTTCAAAGCATCTCGCTCAGATTGATGACTTTGCTGTAATTGTTTTATCATTTCCTGTAAAGAGGCTCGTCCTTCATTTAAAGGAGCTTTTTCTGATGTATTCAACTCCATTTCAAACAAATCATGATCACCTTTCCTGGCTGTAAGTAACAGTAACTCATCTTCCACAGCTTTTAAGGCCTGCTGCAATTTATTGTTCTCATTGTCCTTTTCCTGGATAGATGCAAATACATTTTCAAGTTGCATCCTGGATGCTGATGCTTCCATCTCTTTTGCCTTCAGCTGCTCTGAACCCTGTCTAACAGCAGAGGCAGCCTCAGCTAGTTTCTCTTGGAAACTATCCAAATCCTGTTTCAAAGCATTAACTTTAACATCTTTAGATTTCATTTCATTTTCAACACTTTGTAATTGCTCTGCAATCAGATTCCTATCTTGTTTTTCTCTATCCAAAACCAACAGCCATTCTTTCTCAGAATCCTGCAGAATTTGCTCAATCTTTTGAACGTTTTCTTTTAATTGACAAATTTCTTCATCTTTTTCACTAACCTTTGCTTGAAGACTCTCCTTCTCGGTCACCGCTTTCTCCATAATGTCATTCATACTGCCGGACTGCTGCTCCATTTGCTCCTTCAGCTGCCTCTGCGTTTCCCAAACCTGCTGATATCTTCTTTCCATCTCTTCTTTCTCTGCAAGAAGTTTCCTAAGTTCTTCCTGCAAAACTGTGTTTTCATTACTGACAACAGAAAGATGCTTCTGCTTTTCTTCCTTTGAGAGACTCATCTCATCATTTAGTTTCTTATTTTGCTCTTCTAGTTTTTTGATTTCTGAAACCAGCTGCGTAGTGTGCTTGGCCTGAGCTGTGAACTGACTGTTTATAGCATGCAGGGCCATTTCCCTCTGCTCCAGGTTTTCTGTTAGTGCATTCATTTGGGCCACAACTTGAATATGCTGTGATTTGAGTCGTTCTATTTCAACAGTTAGCAGCGACACACTGGTTTGATGATTAGTAAAAGCGTCATCCTTCTCTTTTGTAAGGCTGGAATTTAGATTTTCTGCTGTTTCAAGTTTGTGATGGACTGTAGATAACTCATTCCTCAGTTCTTCTATGGAGGTTTTTGTGGTTTGATATTCACGGTTAGTACTGTCCAATAAATTACGCAAACTGGACACTTCATCTGTCTTTTGGGACAGTTGATTTTTCACATCTTGCAATTCTTCAAAATGAGCCGTATACGTCTCTTGGAGGTTGTTAAAGGCACACTGTGTTTCTTCTGCTGATTTTCTGGTGGTTTCAGACTCTGTAGACAGGAGGTGGTTTTGACTTTGTAGCTGTGACACCAACTCTGTGCTTTCCATGAACTGAGTTTTGAAAAGCAAGGCCTCATCTGATTTTCTCTTCAAATCTTGAAGAGTCTTTGACTGGTCCAAAAGAGCTGATTCTTTTTCCTCCAAAGCCTGTTTAAGATTTTCTGTTTCAGATATCTGAACCTGAATGGTATTGTTGAGATTTGTGACAGACTCTTCAAGGTGTGAAATCTTTTCTTTCATGGTCTCACATTCTGTGTCTTTGGCCTTCAGGTTTGAATTAAGATTTTCAACAATAGCTGATGATGTACTTTGATATTCAAGCCTCGACTGCTCTTTTTCCTCTAACATATTTTTAATTATAGAAGATTCTGAAGTTACATTCAAAACCTGTTTTTTCAGTTCATCAACAGACTCCTCAAGCTCTGAAACCTGTGACCTCAAACTGACATTGTCATCTGCTTTCTGTTTCAACTGCTCATCTTTCTCACTAATCATAGAGTTGAGTTGCTGAATCAGACCGTCCTGCTGTTTCAGTGAGCCATCATTACTTTCCACAGTCAAACAAAGCCTCTCCTTCTCTGAGCATGCAGCTTTGAGTTCTTCTGTCAAAGCAGATATCTGGCTTTCTTTGTCACACACTGCAGTTTTGAAATTTGCCACTTCTTCATGTGCTCTGGACAGCTCTATTACGGTTTTCTGAAGTTCAGATTTTAACCTTACATTCTGTTCATTCAATGCTTGGATGTTATCTTTAAAATCAATTAATTCTGTTCTTTTTTGGTTTCCTTCGTCTTTCAACTGAGTAGTTTCAGCAGTCAGTTGCTGAATAGTAGCCTTCAGGTTAGCAATTTCTAACTCCATCTCTGAAGCATTCTCATTCATAGCACCAATCTGACTGCTGAGTGACAGCACAGATTCATTCCTTTTGTTCAGCTCATCTTTGTGGTTCTGAAACTCATTCGTCAGTTCTGATAGAGCCTGGTCCTTTTCATATATTTTCTTTTGCATTTCCTGACTCTCTGCCCTAAGTGAGTCCACCTCACCCTGCATCTGTGAAATAAGGTCTTTCTGGTGAGTGATTTCCTTTTGGTAAGAGCTGCACTCATCAACTTTCTGCTGAACCATTGTATCCTTCTCCATTAAAGCTGACTTTAGGACAGATCCCTGCTCCTGAAGCATCGATACAGTGTCCTGAAGTTGCACCTGTTGGTTCCTCTGAGCTTCCAATTGTGAGATCTGTCCTGAAACTGTCAGTTCTTTCTGGTTGATGTCCGCATTAAGTTGATCAACTTGCATTTTTAAGCTATTGCCTTGTTCTTGTAATCTTTGAACTTCTTCTTCTCTCTCCCTTAACATTTTAGAAAGATTAGCACATTCATTTGTTTTCTCAACCAAGGTTACAGAGTTTAACTGTTCGTTATCCTTGAGCACTTTGTTTAATTCATCTATAACAACATCCAGCTCCCCCCTTTCCTTCAACAGTACATTAATTTTTTTCTGGTCCTCTGAGATTTGAGCTTCTAGCACAGAGTTCTTGTCTTGGATCAAACTCTTTTCAGTGCCAAGTTCAGAAACTGATTTAACATTTAGCTCTAAATCTTCTTTAAGTCTTTGATTATGTTCTGTTAGACTGCTGATCTCCAGACTTAACCTAGACTTCTGCTCAAGAGCTGATTTGAGCTGTCCTTCAAGGTCAGACATCATCTGTATCTGCTGGGTGAGTTCCTTATCTTTCAGTTCACATGCAGCATGAAGTTGGCAGTTTTCTTCCATCACTGACTGAATGTCTCTTTTTAAGTTGGCCAACTCTGTTTGTCTCACCTCTGCATCTGATTCAAGCTTTCTTGCATTTTCTTCAACAACACTAAGTTGATCTCTTAAAGAACCAACAGTTTTATTTGCATCCTTTGTTTCTTCTTTGTACTTATCGCACTTTTGTGACACACTTCTCAATATTTCCTCTCTCTCTTCCATTTGGTGGCGAAGTTTGAGGCATTCTCCCTTGAGTGCTTCAGCTTCTGTCTCTAGCTTGGATGCAATATTTAACTGATGTGTGATTTCATTCTGTAAACTGTTACACTCCTCCTGTTTCTCCTTCAAACCTGCATCCTTCTCCATCACTATAGATTTAAGATTGGATTCCTGTTCTTGGAGCAGAGACAGTGTTTCCTGAAGTTGTATTTGCTGATTTTGTTGAGCCTCTATTCTTGCTTGGAGATCAGTGACAGTCTGTTCTTTTACCATCGCATCCTGCTGAAGTTGGTTTGCCTTAGAATTCAAGCTCTGGACTTGTTCTTGCAATTTCATCATTTCCTCTTCCCTCTCCCTGAGTAGCTGATTGAGGCGCATACATTCATTCATTTTGGCAAGCATAATCTCTGAGTTTGAATGTGTGTTTTGTTCGAGAACTTCATTTAACTCAGTAGCACGGATGCTTAATTCCTCCTTTTCTTTCTGCAGCCCTTCAATAGTTTGTCTATGCTTTAAATGTTCTGCATTCAGTGTGGATATCTGAACATGTAAAGAATCTTTCTCAACTGTGAGCTCAGAGATGGATTTTGCATTTTCAGTTACTTGCACTTCGAGCCTGTTCTTCTCTGCTGTAAGGCAATGGACTTGGGTCTCTAGACCACTGTTATGTTCAAGAACAGATGAATTTTTTTCATCCAGTTGTTTTACATTTTCTTTCTCCACATTCAGCTCCATTGTCAAACTACTAAGCTGTTCTTGCAGCTGATGTTTTTCAGTCTTAACATTTTTCAAGAGGTTCTTTAGTTTGGCAATATTTTCAGATTTGCTCTTCATTTCATTGCTTAATTTTAGGTTTTCAGAATCCCGGACTTTTATATCAGTCTCAAACTTCTGCCTTTCATCTTCAATATGTTTATCTGTTTCCTTTAGCTGGTTTTGTAGCAATGCTATCATTTCTAGTTTTTCTTGCATCTCTTTTTTTATATGTTGATCACTCTGTGCTTGCTCCTCCAACTTTTTAGATAAGGCTTGGATGTCATTGCTGTATTTTTCTACCTGTGCCAAAAGTTTGTTTTGTTCATCCTTGAAAGTTTTCAGTTCTTTTTCATAACTTTGCTCTTTATCGTAGAGTTCTTGCTGTACTTTCTCTTGGCTGCTGTTTTCATCCTTGAGTTGTAAAATGAGCTCATCTGACTCTTGCAGCCTGTGGTTAGATAATGACAGCTGTTCTTTGAGTGAAGAGATGTGTGGTTCACATTCAGAAAGGTGATTACGATGGTTAACATTTTGTTTCTGGATCTCCCCACGAAGATCTTGGATGGTTTTCTTGTCCTCTTCAGCCTGCTTGATCATTTGCTCCACCTCAGCTGCTTTCAAATTTCTCTCCTCTTCGGTCTTGACCAATTGCATCTCAATATCTTTGACCTCTTCGATCAGTTCTGAGATCTTGCTATTCATTGCCTGTTGGTCTGAATTCTGTGAGTCTTTAATTATCTTTGCCTCTCGCTCTGCCTTATTCAAGGCATTTTCTACTTGAACCAGGTTTTCTTCTTTGAGTTTGATCTCCTGTTTCAACACTGTGATCTGGTCTGCATACTCTGTCACGTTACCAGTTAATGTCAATATCTCCTTGTCCTTTTCCATCAGAGTGTCTTTAAGGCTGTCAATTTCCCGCTCACAGCTTTGAAGATCATGAATAAGCTGAGCCCTTTCTTCCAAGTGAGCAGTGTTTAGTTTGTCCAACTCCTCATTTGTCTGATCAAGTTCTGTTTGCAAAGTCTCTATGGTCACTTCTTGCTTTTGTGTCTGAAAACAACAATACCAAAGGAGGAATGGGTTAAAAGTTCCAGAAACTGTGAAATATGAAAATGAAAGATTTCTTAAAAACATACAACTCACACACCTTCTCCTTCAGTACACTGAGCTTTTGTGTAAGATCAGCAACTTCTGTTTTTAACTCAGAGGACTGTTTCTCAGAGCTACTGCATTTCCTGGAAACATCCTCAAGCTATGAGAAATAAAACAAACAATATGATTCAGAATGCTTCTATCAAGCAGTGATGGCTTCTTACACAAACACAAAGCAAAAGATGAGAAACTTACAGTGTGCTCTGTCTGAAGGAGCTTGTCAGACACCTCTTTGCATTGAGTTTCTTTCTCACTAAGAGATTCTCGAAGGCTGTTGATAAGCTCCAGTTTCTCTGATGTCTTAGCCAATGTATTCTCCTTCTCAATAAGGGAACTCTCCAGGCACTCTTGTGTGTCAGTCAGCCTAAAAAACATAACAAATACAAATAAGCACATTCTGTTAGAAATATAACGGCAAAATTGTACCAAACTGCATTCAGTATAGTCAAAGGCCATGTAAATGAGATCCAATGGCTTTGTTACAGTTTACATCTATGCCTGTCCAGACTCTGTTTATAAAACAGATCAGGTCTTCCTCTTTGATCCGACTCATTTCAAAATATATTTATAAATGTCAATGAAAATTTTATTTAATTATTTATATCATTAGATGCTAAGGGTACACTTAGTCATTTCTATTGAGTATTTACATTTGATCCA
>JAPTYR010000018.1:27917205-27927651 GCA_029814505.1 Siphamia roseigaster | reverse complement strand
ATCTTCACCAAAATCTAATCACTTCCAGATCTCCCCATTTCCGACCTTCCCTGAAAATTTCATCAAAATCCGTCCAAAAGTTTTTGAGTTATGTTGTACACAATCCAACAAACCAACTAACAAACGCCGGCAAAAACATAACCTCCTTGGCGGAGGTAACAAAGGATAACACACCAGTACACACCCACCACCACTGTACATATTTAAATATTTACAATGCATTTGCTCTATTAACGTCTCAGAACAAGGGACTCTCCGTCCACAACACCTAATACGTCCCCAACCCCCCAGACACAAACAACTTCCTGTATTTGGGACATCATTTTATATCATGTGAACCCTATCCTCAGGTGTGCTGCTTCCTGACCCCTGAACATAGAGTTCACATCCACCGATCCTGTTCCTTTCATTTTGTTTCTTCTCGTTTGCCAGATGCTCATTTTTTTCCGGACCAATTAAAAAATTAACAAGACACATATTCCTGCGGTACATAATATTTTGGACCAAAAATGAAAACGTTATCCTTGGGATTGTGACCAAAGTCATTCAGTAAAAGATCCAGTGTTGAAAAGAGTGGAGCCAGCCTTGGACAGCCCATCCAGAGGTGTTGGAGGTCCTCCTCCGCCCGACAGGACCCACACTGGCCTCCTGCTCTGGGGTCGATATGTGCTACATGTCTGTTCGTAGCGACAGCCCCCTGCACCACCCTTCACTGGAGATCCACCGTGCCTTTCTCAGTGGGGGGTTTGTACAGGGACTCATGGACACCAACCAACGATGTTCTGTTAAGAAGCTTCACAGCTGTTGCGTAGAGATCTTTCTTCGATTCTCTGGGGAGGTCCAGTAATTCCGGCGTCTTAAAGGACAGCAGAGTTCTGGTTCCTTCTTCCTGTTCCTCCACTGCAGCACAGATTCAATTCATTTCAATTCAGTTTTAGTTGTCGAGCCCTAAATCACACGGTTGCCTCAAAGGGCTTCACAGAGTTTGTTTGCAAAAGCAGTCAATGAAAACTACAGTAATGACAGAAACAGATATTGTCCCAAGTATTCCCTGTCCTTAGACCCTCCTTCACGGCAGGGAGAACTCCAGAACTCAGTGGGAAAGGAGAAACCACAGGGAGAACCACAGTGAGGACAAATCCACTCCCATGGATGGACAGGCTATAGATGAACATCCATATACAGGTGGAGATCCAGTCTGTGAGGATGCAAGGGGGGCGGGGTCATCCATCAGACAGGTGAGGGTAGGGGGAAGAGCCTGGGGTCGTAGGTCAGGACAGGATACAGCTGAGTCACCGCAGATCCTGTTGTCTATGGTTCCTTAAGCAGACAGAACTGAAAAAGATGGCATACATACAAAATTCATACATATTGCACGATAAATGCCACAAGAACTGCTGTGCCATACAACGTGATTTCATGAGATCAGTCTGAAGAAGAATAAGAAAAAGGACACACCTCTTTTAAATTCATTTGTTTTCATTTAACCTTCATTTAACCAAGAGACAAACTCCCACTAAGATTAAGGACCACTTTTCCAAGGGATTCCTGACCAAGAGGCAGCATAAAATACAACACACAGTTACAACATACAGGTAAAACATACAATAATTTACAATACAAGTTAAACCATGTAAAACAAGTGCAAGTCACTGAGTTAGTCTGTAGGACTTTGAGTTTGGATTTAAACGCTTTCAAGGAGATCAGTTCAATCAGTTTCCAGTCTTTAGTAACATATTCCATGTTTGAGGAGCAGAGCGGATGAATGGCCTCTTACCCAGCTCTGGATGGGCGAATGGTACAGAAAGGAACAAATGCTCATTTGATCTCAAACAATAAGAATCCCAGTAAGAATTCCTTTGCCCCCATACCAGGAAGGACTCCCACCACGCTCAGCAACTCACAAAGAACAAAAGGATTAGTTTTGCAAGTGACGTGGGTGTGAATAAAGGAATAAATCAGACAAAACAGGTACAGGGCCCCAACAGCGCCCCCTAGGCATAACAGAATATTAACTTAACATTATTGTAAACTTATGTCACATCCTAAAGTAATTCTGTAAGAACATACTAAAACAATGTCTGTATAAAAATGTCATAAACACATCTTTACTATTACTGTGTTGTGTTTATAATATAATACGTGCTTATTAGCATTTCCAATTTTCACTCTTAAAATGTAACAAAATATGAGCAAATACTTAGGGCTGTCAAAATCAATGCATTAACACAGATTAATCCATTATCATGATTAATCTGATTAAAACCTTCAATACAATAAAATGGAGCAGTTGTTTCCAGTTGTTTTGTTTCTTTATTTGGTGTTGAAACTGATTTGGATATTTTATCAAATTTTGGGGGGTGGTTTTTTTTCTGTATTTTAGAAGAGTTTTTGAATATGTTTTGGATTTTTTTTAAATTTTTTTTTTGTTTGTTTGGGGGTTTCCTTTTTTGAGAATTTTAGTGAATTTTAGAATGTATTGTACATTTTTTTCCTCTGCATTTTTCTGTTTCTTTGTGTATTTTTTTTTTCTTGGAAATTTGAGTACAAACAAACTCCAGACAGAACAGTGAACTGACATAATGTTTTGACAGTCTTATTTTCGCGAAGCTCTTCCATCTTAAAATACTACATTGACGCGAAGCATACGTTAGTCAGCGATTCTGCTAGCACTAGGCTAATGCATTGCCCGGCTTATGACAAACTCATTAAATGCAGATATATTCACTTCTTTCTTCAGTCTGTTTTCTCATGCAAAATGAAACACAATTAATATAGGTTTAAAATGAATATTTAAACATGATTAATCAAAATTAATCCAAAGCAACCCTGTGACTATTCTGATTCAAAATTTTAATCATTACAAATAATATAAGAAACTTTTTCACCCTACAGTGTTGTATATGTACACACCATAAAAACAGTGTAAGGTGAGAATAAATTCAAAATCAACTGAAGTAAGTATGTTAAATGACTGAATGTGTAGTTGACTGTGACAGAAATGATCATGTGGTGATGATAAACTAAAAAAATAACTGAAATAAACCACTGAGGTTGAAGTGTATTATATACTACCCCTGTGTGTCTGTGGTCATCACACCCTATAAGAACTAACAGACAATGTCGCTAAATCCAGTCTATAGTGGAAGAAGAAATGCTGAAGCAGCGGGGTCTTACTTGCATTATTAGAATGCAAATGCTCTTGACGTCCTTGGTGACACAGACGCTGAGTCATTATAATCTTAAAAAGCAAGGTACCTCTTTTGAGCGACCTCTGCGACCCCCACCTTCACACATGGTATGACTGTCTAATTTGCTAGTGATGCTAATAGCTCCACTAAATTCATTTTAACATTACATAGTCATTATTACCATTTCCCAGGCTGCTGGTTGTGCAGGCGGCCAAATGTAGAAAGTGACATTGGCTAATATCATGGCTGCTGGACAAAATGGCAGACCGGTTAATGAAAGTAAAATGTGTGGATCTGAAAAGAACTTAGGAGATATGAATGTGTCCGAGATACACAAATGGGAATTAACTAAGTCTAAGTATTTTGTTACTGTACTTAAGTAATTTTTTTTTAGGTACCTGTACTATACTTCACTGGAGTATTAATTTTCTGGCAACTTTTTTTTTTTTACTTTCACACCATAGATTTTTGCAGAAATATCTGTACTTTATACTCCTCACATTCTCAGAATAGGCTTCTTACTTTTTCAAACTAAATGGATGTGACAGTACATACAATATATTGGTTCAGAGCAGGGCCGGCCCAAGCCTTTCTGGGGCCCTAAGCAAAATTTAATTACCCCCCCCCCCCTCCTTAGCATCGAATGCTTCATTGTCCTCTAGGCTACACCATGTGTAACATATCCACTATCATTACCCTAATATGTAATTTGTTTAAAACATACCAGTGCCATTCTGACTGTTTTAACCTTACTTGGAAGTAAACTCAAAACATATGTATGTGTACATGTGTGCCATATTAATTTCACTATTTGAAAGTAAAAATCAGCAGACAAGACAGTGTATTTTAAAGTTGAACAGTTTAATTTTGTTTGTTTTTAAAATTCAGAACAGATGTGCAAAATGTGCTTTTTCTCACAGCTAATGTAGAGCAGATGACATTCACATTGTCATTCGGTTACATAACAATGGTTGTAATAAAATTTTAAAATAAATAAATAAAAGATTTTTTAAAATAATGAATTAGTAAGAGTAAAATTAATATTACTCTTTGTTATGTTCTGCGCCTATTGAAGTGATTTTCTTTTTTTAAATAAGTGGAACATAAAAAAAACGATGTACCCACCTTCATACAGATGTTTACATCAGATTTCCGATATATATATTTCCGGTTTGTGACGTGTGGTAGGAATGTGACAATGATTTGAACAGATGTCTGGTTTGCAAAGAATTTAGTGACAAGTGGCGTTAAGTGCGTTCGACCACGTACTGTTCTTCTTAGACATTTGTTGCTCTTGGGGGGCCCCTAGTGTTGTGGAGGCCCTAAGCCACCACATAGTTGGCTTATGCCATGGTTCAGAAATAAAATCAATGGAGGAGAGAAAGAGCACAGGCTGAGATCAGGGTCAGTATCAGAATCCTACAAAGGTCCATTTTTTTCCCTAAATTTCCTGTCCATATCCACAAAGCTGAGTACTGTGACCTGATCGAACACATTATTTACACAGTAACTCAATTTTAAGGGCTTTATTTTTGGCTACTTTTGAAACTTTTGTGATTTTGTTTTGTTCGGTAAGTATTGTTTGATTCTGGCAAAAATAATACAGCTTAGCTCATTACTTTTGTATTTTATTACCATTGAGAATTTGTACTTCTTTTTTTACTTTTACTTAAGTAAAGGAGTTGAATCAGTACTTTACTTTTATGAGAGTACGACAGAATGTGAGTACTTTTGCCACCTCTGCCTAGATAAGAATGCTGCGTTGTGGTTCTGTGGTAGTTAAAAGGAAAAAAAATATGTGAAAGTTTTTATTGACAAATTACTACTGGGAAGTTCAATATGATATAACCACGGGTCCTTCGAGGTTAGGCACCCATGTGGACCTGATTCAAGGTTGATGTTATAAATCAAAGGTTGGATGAGGTCAGGGATCTTTGTAGGGAGACTGGGCAAGTATTTCTGGGAAACCATTGCTTTGTGGTTATGGTTTTGTACATTTTGCATCATTGACTATTGCTTGTGTTGCACACTGCAGTCCAAACAGACCACGAAGTCAAGATGAGACAAAGTCTTGGTTTTCAATTCCTCACAAAATCAAGTCAAAATTCTAATCCCTGTTATAAGTTTGTAACCAGTAATTGCATACCTTTACACATAATGTCAACACAATCTTAAAGAAGAGATATTTTGCTTTTTAATTAAAAAATAAATAAATAAATAAATAATAACAATAATAATAATAATAATAATAATGACGGGCGGCACGGTGGTGCAGTGGTTAGCACTCGTGCCTCACAGCAAGAAGGTCATGGGTTCGTGGTGTTGGAATTGAACTCACCTTTCTGTGTGGAGTTTACATGTTCTGTGTAATCTGCATACTTTCTTGTATGAAGAAAATGTAAAACCCCTAAAAACAAGGCAGAAAAAATGCATTGTAATGACCAGTTACTTGCAATTATAACGAGTAATTAATAACAGATTTTCATCCCTGTCATGCCTTACATTACTGCATTACACCAAAAAGTAATGCACTACAGTAATTAATTACTTACTGTAATGCATTACTCCTAACACTGTTCACAGTTGACCCTCCAAGTATTAACCCTTAGATTCCACCGGGTGCAGCTGAGTCTACAGCTGATCGATGTCACTCTAAACAGCACTTGTGTTTCCACTAGAAACATAGCCACATATATTTCATCAATGTCATGCACAACTCCACTCAACTGTATTAACTTCTGTAGCTTAAGTAAAAGCAATTAATTCAGGACAATAGGAGCCACACAGCTACTGTTTTGGTAGAGGCATATAAATTCATGAAAAATGACCATGGTAAGGGAGGTAAATTAATTGGGACAGACTGAAATGTTCCCATTGTGACATGATGTCGTGCATCGAACAGAACTAAACCACATCAGAGCCTTCACACGGCACAACTGCTCCCGATGGAATCCTGGTTGAAACAGTGTTCAACTGCTGCTAAACTGACCAGAGGATTTGTGGAGATTATAAGCAGTCTTGGCTAGAATACTCCTTTTATATGTGATCTAATGATATGAGGTTGTTGCACTGTGAAAGCAACACATCCGCACATCCTGGAAATGTGTACTGTACTCGCTCACTTTTATGTGAGAGATATGGACCTGAAAAAAGAAGTGTCAGAAGAAAGAGGTGCATCCCTGGAGTTCAGAGAGAGAGAATGTATACAGTTTGATATGTCTTTGTTTTTCAGGGCATTTCTTTCTTATTTAAAAACAACAAAATACCAAACTATGATGGAGTCTTGTTTACTATGGTCACCAGTGTCGTAAACTGTTTGGATTCAAATGAACAAACCAAACAAATGTCAGAATTCCAGAATGCATTTGTGTTTACTCAGATTTGAACATGTGTATTGTCCACTCGCTGTAAATGTTGTCATCATCTTGAAAAATGTGATGTAATCTCTAAATAGCTATAGTAATAAAAATTTGAGCATTACCTCTCATTAGTGTGAATTTGTGCATCACAGATGGTTGTAAATCCTCTGATGAAACACTCATGACCTCCAGTGGGATTCTGTCCCTTTAATTTGAGAGCCTATTAATTGTCTGCAATTATCCTTCGCAAATGTGGCATCTGTCAGAAGTATCGCTTCTCCTCCCACATGGATAGGAACACCATGGTGGTAAAGGTTGACTGCGACATTCACTATTTATTGCACAGTAGGGCGTGTACAGTCCAGTTTCACCATCACAGCTCTAAAAAAAAAATCCTCTCTATCAAACCACTCCTAACATCCAGCCAATGATTTCCAAAAGGGTAACATTTTATGTATGTTGAGACAACAGCTTGCATACAGGAAATGAATGGAGACATGTCTTGACTCTATGGAAAAAAATAAAGAAAGAGACATTTGTAAACTAGCTCATTGATTAATTCATTTAAAGTGTGCTGTTCTGTAACATTGGGGAATCATCCGTTACGTTCCCTAGGTGCATTCATAAAATTCATAGTGCAAATCTGAAACAAACAAAATTACAGAACCCAAACATAACAAACAAAAGAAATTATAAGGCAACAATTATAAATATATCAAAAATAGTCATTAGAGAACTATCTTTGTTACAAAAAAGGTACAAAAGTTTTGTCCTGTACCAGTGAGAGGGACATGTTTTTCAGCTCCTCTACTGATTTCACAGCCTTGTATCCCAGTTGGTGGAGTACTTTTTGACACACAGACTGTGTGTATTCGACCATCTCATAAGACAGTTTTAAACGCCAACTCTCTGCGTTGGCTGCCGAGTCTCTCACTGTACCAAATTTGTGTTTTGCTGAGGGCTCGTTGCTGCCTCGAGTGTTCGCGTGTATCCAGTCTTCCACATTTTTATCCATGGGCAGCCCCAGATAGTCATAGATCTCCTTTGTCTTCAGAAGTGGATTTCTTGCCAAATCCTCGTAGCGAACCAACATATATTTCCCTTTGAGCCAGTAGGGATGACTGAGACCTGTTGAAACAGAACTGAGAAAGTCTTCGCAGACGACTGTGAGTTGACTCAAGTCTAGGTTGTAGGGCCGTCGCCCTGTGGCCCTCCAAATCCGCCACAGACGATATGTATCCCTGAAAGTCTCAATCCGCGATGACAGGATACCACGTGGGTCTCGGACCAGTTGAATGACTTTAATATTCAGCCGTGGGTCTTCCACCAGGGCGCGCAGATCTCCTATCTCTGGCACACGTACAATCTTGATGGCCACGTGCCGCTTCTCACGGCATGCTTCTGTTGCTAAGGTCATATTTAGAGTTGCACATTTTTTCACGCAGTCCCCTTCCTCCACATTGACATCAGCAGGACCAAAGGCATCACAGACGGGTTGCTGGCACAAGGCTCGACTCGCACCACGACGGAACAGTTTATCTGTCGTGTGGTTGGTTGGGGTCGGCTTAATATAGCTCTCCAGGAAATAGAGGTCGCAACCGTAAAGGCTGCGCAGAAGGTCTCGACTGGCACCCAGCATCACACGTCGGTCCGCAGCATTACGGCTGTGGGACAAGCGTGGAATCAAAGTGGTTTGGACGTGATAAAGCGGCTCGAATAAGTAGAACACCTCCTGGTGCTGGTTGAGCAGCTGGCCCACAAAGGACGAGCCGCTACGGGTGGTGGCCAGGACCAAGATGTGGGTTTTACGGGTGGCATTGATGGAAAAGTAAGGGTAGTCATCGCAGCCTCCACTGGCACCTGCCGCTCCACCACGTTCAAAGGGAGGTTCTGTCTCCTGGCCCCCGAGTCCACAGTTCTGGGGGCTGGGTAAGGGGCACAGCTGGAAAGGCTTGGAGGTGAGTGTCCGGATGGCTGTGTACTGGATGGCAATGGAGGCCAAGGCCAGCAGAATCACTGCCTTCCAGGAACATTGCATGGCGAAACCACTTCATTTAGACACAGCGGTCCATGCCAGGTCCTCCCTATGGACAAACAGTTCGTTATTTTCTTAGTCTTATCAACAATCCTTTTTAATATTTTACAGCTCCAAATTCAACCTTACTTTGACTACACTGCAAAAACAGCCCTACTACAATTACTACATTTCAGCTTCTTATAACCAGATTTCCCCATGGAGCATTCATATGTAACTTGCTTTTTTAAAGCTAGGGAGAAATAAGTCCAGTCGTTGGACCTAATGGGGGAAAAATGCCTAAATCACATAGCTTTATACTTTTTATTTCCTTAAATTGAAACATTTATCAAGGCTCTTGATTAAAATGAGGAAAACAGTTCTATTCGTCTGCTGAGATATTATGCAAACTGTAGCTTTCACTTGTTAATGGTTACATTTCTCTCATTATTTGTTACAATATCTTATTAAAACAAAGTCATATGTATTTTCTTAATCTGAGGTTGCTGTTTGAATGAAAAATAAGTCTGATTTAATTCCTGAGAAACAGGCTTTTTTTTTTTCTTTTTTTTTTTTTTTTACTTCCCAACTTATCTGAGGAACTAAACTCTGGTGGATTCTTTCATTTAGGGGTGTCTCGGCAGGCTGGGTTTTCTACTTTGAACTTCGGCTACTCTCTTCCCCTCCTGTAGGTGACCATGGCCGTACCGGCTGCTCTGATCCCACCAACTCCTCTGGTCCCACCGCCTCCGATCTCGACTCCCTCCGCTACCACGTCCCCGCCGTCGACAACTTCATCACCGTCTCCATCCTTGGCCCCCCCATCCGGACCCGGACAGAACCTGTTCAGATCAGAGCTCCTCGCCACCGGCAGCCCGGGCATCCCGACCCCGAGCGCGGCTCTCCCACCCGGTAAACCCGTGTACTCGACTCCTTCGCCTGTTGAAAACATACCGCAAAACAACGAGTGTAAGATGGTCGAGTTGCGCGGTGCCAAAGTCGCCTCTTTCACCGTGGACGGCTGTGAGCTCATCTGCCTTCCTCAAGCTTTCGACCTGTTCCTGAAGCACCTGGTCGGCGGACTGCACACGGTCTACACCAAGCTGAAGCGGCTGGAGATCACGCCGGTGGTGTGCAATGTGGAGCAGGTCCGCATCCTCAGAGGGCTCGGCGCCATCCAACCCGGGGTGAACCGCTGCAAACTCATCTCCAGAAAAGACTTCGAGACTCTGTATAACGACTGCACCAACGCCAGGTTAGTGGGGAGATCTAGACGGCATTTTTTGTGTGTGCGTGTGCGTGGAAATGTCTTCACTGTCCGCCGTGCGTAAAGACGCATAGGCAAGAAAGAAAGGGGGAGACATTTTTCACTCCCCCCGATGCAAAACAACCGGTTAAAGGGATGTGATTAAGCTATTAGTATGTTTTAAATAATCGACTCTATATGTGCGTTGATATGATGGTGTGTGTGTGTGTCAAACTCCATCCAAACATCCCACGCGTGTTTTTTTTTTTTTTTTTTTCTTAGTGGAAGAGGCCGGTGCGCATAATCAGTGAAAAAGTTGTAACTTTTTTGGTTTTTTTTTTTTTTTTTTTTTTTTTTTTTTTTTTTTACACGTGCAGGGTAAAAGTTGTGCCATGATGGATAGCCTGTCTGCCTCAGAACAAATGAATCAATAATGAACGCTACACCTCAGTTACACACCTCTGTTGAATAAACTTCAGGTACAGATCTGCTTTTGTAAAGAACATTTCACAATCAAGCCTCATCATTTTACATGCAACATTAACTGCATAGTGCAATTTAAAGGTTCACATCAGCTTAATATTAAAATGACTGAAACTAAACTAGGTGATGTCTTTTAATGCTCTTGCCACAGGG
>JAPTYR010000018.1:27314907-27325002 GCA_029814505.1 Siphamia roseigaster | reverse complement strand
AATGTTGCATTATTCCATATTATATTTCCTTGTGCGCCTATGCGTTTGGCTAGTGCGACTAAAAATTTGCTTGGTGCACCTAAACTTTTATGGTCGGGCGCACCGTGCGCCTGGATGAAAAAGTTAACCTGGAGGGTTGTCTTGGACTGGGTATGGCTGTTTTGGTGGCAGGCTACCTGACATGCATTAACTTTCGCTAGCCTAGCATTAGCTGCATCTGATTTTACAAAGACTGCATGGAATGGGGGAAAAAAACTTTCTCTACACATTTACTACACTCTGGCTAACTTGGAAATGAGGCCCAGTGTCCAAAAAACCGGAGTATCACTTTAAACATACACAATACAAACCAAACAGAGCAGCAGTGATTATATATACCCCTGCCCACCCATAGGGCCAGCTATATAATAATACCAGGAGGTACATCACAGAGTTCAAAGGAGTCATATTTTGCTAAACCCACTTTTATTAGTCTTTGAGTCATTTATTTGTGTATTTGGACACGTAAGAGTCCATACAGTTTGAATTTGAACCCTCCAAGTGTTGTAAAGCTACCTTTTAATCAAGTGTTTTGATGACCTGATTAAAATCCTACTTAATTTGTTACATTTTATAACTAGTTATGCCACGACATTTGCACATATAAGGTCAAGAATTCCGACAAACATGTCTCCAAGGATGCCATAACTGTTGATCAACAGCAACGGTTGTAGGCCATACTGAAAATGTGTCAGAACTTTGAGCAAATGACCTTAAAATGTCCACTTGTTGGTTGTATTAATGAACAAAAGTGGCTAAACAGAACAGAGCAGCACAGTCAACAACCTGTGTGGGTGGGGTATGATGTGGCTCATTTGCATTTAAAGGGCCAGTGCTCAAAACAACTTTTCTTATGTCATTACACAGAAGTAGGGTTGAAGATGGACCTGTGGTGTTAAATTAATGAAGAATTCAGACCAACGCATCCCATTTATAGTTTATGCAGACCACAAAGAAATGTTTGAAAATGCATAATTCCTTTAAAAAAAAAAGCAAAGTATCACTAATTTAATGGGCTATTTACCTGATTGTTTTCTTTTTGGCACACTTTCCTTTACACTTGGAGAGGAGAGGACCCAGATGGCTCATTTTATTTTATTTTTTGCAAATTGGAACTTACATTAAATTTCTCAAAGCCTATTCACCCAATTCAGCAAAGTGGCATCAGACTGAAAGTTGAGACTTGGGCAGAATGCTCTTTGCATTCTCAAAAAGAAGAGTAATTTAGTTTAATATAGTTAACAATTACCTTTCATTTAAAATTCAATGTTAATCTCTGACAAGACAGGGTATCAGTGAGCAGGAGGGGCAAAGTGGTGGGGTGGGACTATTAGTAAATCTCCTTGCTTTCTCACAGGTGATTGGAGGACAGCTGGTCCCACATTTCACCTCTTACCCCTCATTTCCACAGGATCCGTTAGGGTTGCGTTATGGCCAAGATTGTCCTTTTCCACTGCATAAATCAGGGCTTATGGCAGCAGTTGAGCTGCCGGTGAAGTCTCGTGGTAATGACCGCAAGACCTCGCATAGTCCTAGTCCCAAATTCTCGCGGTTGTTGCCATGAGAGTACTAGTAGTGAAAACAAACAGACCCAGCCTCACCAGAATCTATTGTTTACCCGGCTGAGAAAGGCAGCAGGTCTGTGAGTGTGGAGTGTTTTGTGTTTGTACAATGGGCAAGTCATTTTGTTTCCATCCTTGTGATATTTATTTGATGGTTTATGAATAAAATAGATTTGATTTTCCTCCTGTAATGTCTTATAGCATTTTTAAGGTTAATTGTGGGCGTTTGCATGCATATACTTTTACCACAAATAATAATTTATGCAAAATGATAAATAAATTATTTGGCAAATCAATGAAATATGTTTTAAATGGGTAAAAGTAAATAGGGGTTTGAAAAGTAACCAGATGTTTTATTTTGGAATACTCCTTGGTGAGGTCCTTTGACCCACTGGTCATTTGGGGTTTGTCTCAAAGTCTAATTCGGACATTTAACAGATATGAAGTTCTACACATGAATAGATGCATGCAATTTAAAACACGCAACAAGATTACACATGACTTATTATTCATTGGAAGTGATGGTCACACTGCTGAGTCATCGTTTGAGTATATGGTTCCAGATGGTATGGTGTTAAAGCACTATACAGATAGTGGTTTCTTGCTCATCCACAGAGACAGCGCTTGCAATTTGTACCTAATAATTATAGTAATAATGCAAGAAAAGGCAGAACCATGCAATAGATTCATCCATCAAATATTGCAACAATAGCTGAAGACGACGTAATGTAAATTGGGTATTCTCACGGTGTTCTTTTCATTCAACAATAAAATAATATTGGCTATCAAATGCAACCCTGAAATGGCTGGACCTAGTAGCACCTGACCTACATTAGCAGGAGACAACTGTTCTTAAAATAGATCTTGTTTTCTTTGAGTGAAGGGAACATGTACTCAGCTGTGAAAAGCTTTTGCGTTTTTTCATTTGACTGAAACACATTTCATTCTTAAAACAACTAAAAATAACCCGGCGCTCATCATTGTGCCTGCAGACTCCCCCCTCCTCTCTGCTGTGCTATTTTTAGTTGCCCCCAGGATCCCCCGTGTTCGTGTTTGTCATTTTCTCTCCACTTCCTCCCCCACTCTCTTCTATTTGGTTGTGCTGCAACCCTAGAGGATGCTTGGCACCTCAGCATCAGATGTACTCGGGAAGATCACACAAAAGAGAAATGGGTACAGCAAAGGGTGCATAGACAATGGCTGAATATTTGTCAAAATAGCATTATATTAAAATAAAACTTTATTATCTCTGCAGGGTTATTTGTATTAAAATATGGCAGCGCTGTAGACATCATACAAGCCGCTAAAAATAAATATTCAGATGTGCAGTGCATCACGATAAAGCCGAGAGAAGGAAACCAATGTCATTATCAATCATTTAAATCACATGCACCCCACATAATAATATATAAAAAAAAATATGGTATTACCTCAAATGTTTCAGGCATTTTAACATGCCCATAAAACAACATGCGTCAGAGCGGTCTGTCATAAGGCGTCATCTCATTTTACTGTTGCTTTATACAAATGAAATGAACTGCAGTTGAGCTAATTTACATCTGCAGTCTAAGTAAATACCCTACCACTTTTTTTTTTTTGCCATCTTCACCTTTTACCCAAACTTTAGAGTACACTCAAAGTCCTTGTGAAAAGGTAGCAGGAGCAGTGCTTTTTGTTTTTTGCATATTTGCCATGAATATATTTAGAGAACTGGTCTTGAGATTGGAAAATGTTATCAGTTCTTTTCACTAGTGTATATGTTGTTGGTGTTTGTGGCTTTGTATATTTCCATGTCCTAGGGATTGCTGTGCAGGTGACATACATTTTCTTGCGTGGGTCAATGGGCCACTAGACTGTATCCTAAGGGACTGATTTTAATCTTCATTTTTGGTGCTCAACTAAATGCATTAAACACAATATAAAACAAACATTTTACAACCCTGGCAGTAATCAGAGTAATGAATAATACTATGTATATCTCCTATTGTGGTCAATGAGGCAGTGCTATTTTAGGTACCAAATGTTTTCACTGGAGTACAGTGATTGAATGCACAAAATGGATTCCATATCCAGCTTCTCTAATACAGTGACAATATATACATGCCTCCTTTAATAACACTAATCCAAGGAGGCTGACCCCTTTTCTAACTGTGTAGGAGAAACTAATATCTATGGGACCCCTTTCCCCCCAAAAGGCTAAGAATACACAAGTTTTCTTGCCTTTCAGTCACTTGAATTTATTATCAATCACTTCAGAAAAATGCAGGCAAAAATCCTTGATTATGCAATGGAATATGCAGTTTTGTATGAGACTTCATGTGGTGAAATTGCAGGAATTTGCAAAAGTTGCAAAATATGCAGGAACTGGAAAAACAGGTATTTCAATGAAAAAAAAAAAGATTCTTCTCCTGCAACCCATTCTAACTAGGCTAACACAAAATGAAAAATGTGTAATTACGTTCTATGATCAGCAAACATACAAGAAGTAAACATACACATCATCACAGAAAGGGCTGGTTCTGTTTTAGTTCTTAATTCTCGAAACATGAGTCAAACATGGCTGTAACATTGAGTCACACATGTCAAAACTAAAATAATAGCTTCCTGTATCGCAAACTTCAGGTAGAACAGACCAGCTATTTCAAGAAGCTTTATGTCCATAGACCATTATTATCGCTACAGCAGAAACCATTTTCAAAGCTTTGTGCTGGAAAAGTGGCACCATTGTTTTGTCTTCTGTTTCAACATATAGTTGCATGAGGTGTAAAATAGTATGACCTGCTTTTGTGTAGGACATCGGGTACTGGTTCACGCTCTTGTTGCACATACTTTTGTCGGCAAGCAAGCTGCACATTTCATCATCTTTAGGATTTTTTTTTTCTGAAGTTTGCAGTTAGTTCACCGTCTGTGGACGTGCGAGCCGATGATATTGCAGATTGCATATTACATCAATACCCTTGTCAAGTTAGAATAAAATGTTTTTTTTTAAACTTTGTGGAAAACTGGGGATTATGAAATGGAGTTGCACAATATATTGTGTGAGCATCGACATTGCAATGTACATGTGTGCAACAGTTGCATCGCAGGTCCTGCAATGTCGGAGACATATTAACTCTTAAGTGCTCTCATCTAATTTCAGGGGTACCTGACACACACCACATGCAGTGATCCATCAATCCATCAATCACAATGTCTCAATTAGTTTGGAGTGAGTCACTGCTTACAACTTTGAAAAATGAGCAATGAAAGACAGAAAATCACCGTCAAGACTTGGTGCCAAAAAGAAAAGCAACATCAGTTATTTGGAATTATGTTGGCTACAAAAAGGATGATACTGAAACACATGTTATGTGTTGATAGTGCTTTGGAATTGTTGCCTTAATGAGAGGAAACAACTAATTTATTTGACTTATTTACATCTGCACCATACAGCTGTTATATCCTCCTGAGTATTTTTTTTCATTTCGCATTGTATATTGCAGGGTTAAAAAAAAAAAATCGGTCAGTTTTTTTCCAATATCGTGCAGCCCTAATTCTGAAATCATGCAAGCCCGACATAGTTCATGTATTTTGTGCATATACATGCTATAATTGCAGTGAATATGTGCCCTTTATGAAAAAAAATGTGGGTCCCCGCATAATGCGCGCTGTTTGCTCGATTATACATGGAATTATGCAATTGCATAATAGTGTTTTTCTGGAAGGACTATATTATAACCAATAAATTCAGGCATTGGTAGATATTAGTGTGGCTTCTTAAATGCAAAAGTTGTGTTTAACAGTGCAAATGGAGATGTCATTGTGAGCTTTTTGCCTCAACATTAACTTAGATCTTCTATCAAGGAAAAAAAGATGACCATTCAAATGTTCATGGACTGTAGATGTGCTCTGTGATCTTTTTTACCCACCCGTCCCACTTGTGCTTAATAAGTGCTTCTGAAGGCTACCCTCTGCTTCCATCGATCAGACCCTATAGTTCACTCTAATTAGTGTAATAAGGTGCCAGACTAAAGCAGTTTGGCAGAATTTTACATTTCTCACCAAAATTACAAGACAAACCATAGTCAATACAACATTACAACTAGTCATATACTCTCCAGTTAAAAACAAGATGAAAGCATAGAACAGAAGTGTGTACAAGACCACAATTAATTCTGCTCTCTAAGCTGGGCCATGCAGGTTACACAGGGACATGTTGTTACACTTTTACTCCCCATCCTACTCCCATCCATTATTTTTTTATATTTAGCCAGAGGTTTGATGAATAGTTCCTTTTGAAAGAAGGCAATTGCTAAAAATAGACCCCTGCTGCCGTTCGTGCCAGGCAGTTCCAGGGCATCCGTTCGCTCGACTGCCACTGATGACGGAGAGGACCTTGCTTTCCCTCTCTCTCTTTGTCCTCCTTATTCACCTCAGCTGTTCTCTGTGCACTTCGCGCTGCAGTATGTTCTATACTGACATTCTGCTCTTGAGTTTGGAAAGTCAGATTCACAAGATGTTAAGCAGTTGCAGTTATACAGCCATCGCTTATTACGTTATTGAGGGTGATGTCATTGTTTTCATGAGAATTCAGTGAGTTTATACATTATGGTCTTTATTTTTTAATGATCTTGGTTATTGCTGCAATCAGTTGCAGTTTTTCTGCAACCTCAGTCCCATCCAATAACTTTAAGGTGCAAATTTAGCAACACCACCAAACTGAACACCACCAAAGCTAAAGGGTCAAATTTACAGTCCCTCAAACAGACATGTGATCCAGTCCCCATAGACTGCCCCCTCATCTATTTAACAGAAGTAGTTTTGCTCTGTATAGGTGATTTTTCCATTATTTCATTCTTGTGCATATTGAATGACAATAAATATCTCTATCTTATATGTAGCTTAGAAGTTACACAGTTGAAATTGTGTAATTTGCCTCATACAATAATTTGGCCAGACCAACTATGGTAAGCTTTATTCTGCTATAGCATATGGTGTTTTAAGTAGTCTGATATTAAACAAAGTTGACATTACTGTTGTCAAAAATAACTGTATATGTTAATATTTAGCAGGTAGTTGAAATCACCTGGTGGCTCCTGATGATGGCATTAATGGCAGTTTTAAGAACTAAATGGGAGCACTCTGAACTTCTCAGTTGAAAGTTAATATCTACAGCTTGACTTTTTAACATTGCATTTTGTTGTTGTGGGGGGCAGATCTGTTTTCAATTACTGTTAGCGTCTAGATTTCACCTATTCGCCCCTCACACTTCCACAGCTTTTGCCCAAATATAAGCATTCCTTACTGAAAACCCAAGAAACACAGATAAAAATACCATACTCAAGACTACAGAATGGGCACAGCAGTGCTAATAATTCTCAGATGAGCCTAAATAATTACATTCATGTGTGAACATACTTTTGACCACATACTGGGCTAAGTGTTCAACATTGACAAGTGCGCTTTGGTTCATTAAATTCTGTAGTGTATTTTGTTTTCCCATTGGATTTAGATGATTGTTTCATTCTGCTAATTTAGTTTCCATTTATGCTTCTTCTTTAGTTGTAACTGGAGCTACAGATGGAATTGGAAAAGCCTACGCAGAGGAGGTATGATTCTCCCAACCTCCCCATGCTATAGAACAGTGGTGCTGACTGAAAGGAATACAGCTGCTTTGTCTCAAATAAGTTTGTTAATGCATATTTATAAAAAAAAAACAAAAAACCTTCTATCCAGGTCAAACTTTTGACCTTTTTTGGCTAAATATGTTTGAAATTGTACATTCATGACTCTTTTTTGTGATGCGTTAATTTTTTCTCTTTACAGCTGGCACGCAGAGGGTTTGCCATTGTACTCATCAGCCGCTCTCAGGAAAAGTTGGACGAAGTATCCAAGGCAATTGGTACAACGAACAAAGCTACACATTGTATATTAAACCAAATGTTGCCTGAAATGTACAAGTAAATGGAAAGTGAATATTTTTGCAGACTAGGTCTATATAAATCACTCTGAGAATGATATTACCACATTAATCCATCACCCTAGCTAATCCTACATGTAACTGTCAAGGGAAATCAGCAGCACTCTACCTGTGGTCCAGAAGCTCAAGGCTAATACACTTCATGTGCAAAGTATGACATGTGCTTGACAGATTCATGCAGTGATGCAGCCTCATTTATCACTGCCTGGATGTGTTGCATTCATATTGCACAGCGCGATAAGTGCAAGAGAAGTAAATGACTAATGACTCAAAATTATTGCATTGAATTGCGTATTTTGCACAAGTGATCCTTTCATTGAATCGAAACTCTCCCGGAGTTGGCCAGCCAGCCGTGAAACCTTTTGCTGGACCGAAAAGTGAATCTGCCCGATTAAAACAAACTTCCTCTTCAGGAGGGATACTCTCATTGATGAAGGATTATTACAGTTTAATAATATGCTCCTCTACTCTCCTTTCCATGTTACAAATTTGGTCATTCATATTTGTGCACAAGTACTGATATCTGCTATAATTATGACCACTTTGTCAGAAGCAAAATAAAAGCTTTCTGTGTTCTTTGGCCTCCAGAGAGCAAGTCTGGAGTGGAGACTAAAACGATTGTGGCTGACTTTAGTGCCACTGATATCTACTCGAAGATTGAAGATGGTCTTTCAGGACTGGAGATTGGAGTTTTGGGTAAGATTTGCAGGAGGTGTTTAGGTTACATCACCATGTCTAAATCTTGTCATAAACTACTTTTTTGTATGATCATAAAGGTTTATTTGCTTCTTTAGACCTTTGCTGCCCTCCAAAGATTGGAAAGAGGAATAACACTTGTACATAATAACCCACTACACAGTCCTCATCATGGTGCTGTTATTGTTTTCTCCACAGTGAACAATGTTGGAATCTCCTATTCTTATCCAGAGTTCTTCCTCAATGTCCCTAATCTTGACACCGTAAGTCAGAAATTTATTATTGTTTAAATGTGTTACTGATTATAAGGGTGGGTCCTCGACTTTTTTCCCCCTCAGAGACCTACCTGCATGCACTGAAGAAAAACTAAAGCCCCAGACCACAAACGCATAAATAATCAAGTAATTCTGAATCATTATTGACAAAAAGGCGCATCAGTTTATGTTTTTACCTTTTCTCTTTGGTTTGTATAAATGCTATCCTTTTTGTTAGATTTTATGGATGTTTGAATTTATGGGATTAATCATTTAATATTTGTTCAGATGTGCATTTGAGTGTGTGTCTACATGTTTAGATTAATAACCATTTCCATTTGTGTTAATACGTGTATTTAATATACACAAATATTAATAAATCCAAGTACATGAAAAATACTATATTAATAGTAGTGATATTCCTTTTCAGGGCTGCACGAGTGATCGATCTTGAATCGAAATTAGATTATTTAATTTGCACAATATTTAAAGGATAATTCTCAAATTGAATTTCATATTTCTCATGTCTCTGGGTTACTGTAGGCTCCTCCTCCTAACTGTGAGCGTGGTTTTCACACAAAAGTACAAAAATGGCATTTGTTAAGAAGTGTGAGAAGTTCATGGCCAAAAATAGCAAGAGCAAGTCAGTTGTGAAGAATTGGTACGGCTTCGTATTGCCGATGAAGACCAAACCATTCCTTGCTGCATACTCTGCCTGAAGGGGTTGTCTGTCAAAGACAGCAACACAAGCAACTTATTTCAGTTCCTCAAACGTCGTGAAACACCACTGTTGCATTGCAGGCTGCACACGAAAATGACATATTGACTTGCCAACTTCTGTTTGTAATTTTACCCAAACATTGAAAATCGAGTTTTTAGAGGGAAAAAAAAATCTTTTCTAATATATATTTAAACTTAATTTTGATACCCATTCATATAGAGGTTTACAGAAAAAGTTGAGATGGAATGAATAACAGTTTTTTTCTAACTGTACTTTGACTTTTCTCCAAATATTATGAAGGTACATCCATGATGCATCTTTAGAGATTGTGTCCATCAGTGTATTTGTCACACTACCTCAGGAAGGGGTTGATGAAAAGATTTTTCCAAAAGTCTCAGTTTTAAGGGAATAACATCAAGGACATTGTAATCATTTATTTATTTATATATTTATTTATTTATTAGGAGTGCCTCAAGGCATTATATTTAAATTTTGGACAAACACTTGCTTCAAGTCAAAAATGAATTGGTGTGGCACCTTAATTTAGGGAGCTGCATGAACACATTACAATTCACAGTGGTAGTGGAGGTTGACTTAACCTGCATTTCTTGTTTTCTCTCTAATACCTATATCTGTAAAACGTAACCAAATGGGCTCAGTTTTGACCTTTTCCCCAACACAGTTTTTGATTTGACGCATTCGTTTTTTGCCGTATTATTGAGGTCATGGCTCTGTGCTAAATTACTGGACATATTTATGTATATAACACAGGGTTTCCCGCAGAAAATTGGTTAGTCAAGGTGGTGACCAGGGGGAAGGGGACGTGGCATTGTCTAGTTGCTGTCATATAAATGCCATTTAACA
>JAPTYR010000018.1:26776070-26787957 GCA_029814505.1 Siphamia roseigaster | reverse complement strand
CGCAGTAGCACTGGTGAACCTACTGGCACCTCATTGGTCCTCAACCACATCAATCATGACCAATGGGCCGAGCTACCTGTTTATGCACCAATAGGAGGGCTTATATACCGTTATCCGTCGACAGCATTATGTTAAATTATTATTATATTTCACATCGTAAAAAAAAAATTTAAATACCGCAGGCCAGTAGCCTTATTATCAATCCGGCGGTGACGCTAATCACCTGACAGGGTGTCTGCATCAGAGAAGGCTTGTAGAATCTGTCACCCACGTGGGATGAGCAACGGCAGCGAATCAGGGAGGCTAACGTCACAGTGACGTAAACCAACGACAACGTCAGCTGCAGCGCTCTGCTGCGTATCCCTGTTTCTCAGTGTTTACACGGCGCCGGATCAGATACGCTCGGGATTGAATACGGGGGCCCTGGCGGATTCAATCTTATACGCCTGTGGAGAGTTTTTAAGGCGTTGTTGTGTAAACGGACGCTGCATCCACAACGAATACAATACATATTCGAACTCGTGTAAACGGGGCCATATTTATTCGAGTCGTGATTGGGAGATGACGTCTGATTCCGATTGAGTCAGCAACCACATGATTGGGACATCTGTAGTTGGTTGGTTTATCTGTTTTATGATGCTGATTCGGACATCTCAACACAAATCCCTATCTGATCCACGAAATAGGACAGAAATGGGTTTACTTTTCATTAAAAAAAGAAAAATCTGACATTTAAATTTCTAACATGTAGATAAACTTACAAAAAGACTGAAAAAGCTCAAACACAATGTATTGTACATTCCATGCTTCTTTATTGATTGCAGCACAGACCTCTAATCATCACAATATTTCAGAATCACAGTATGTCCATGCCTGTCTCACATATCAGACTCTGATTCATTGCAGTCCAAACTGAATACAAAATCATTTGAACCTGAGGACGCTGATTTGACATCTGTTCACTCCTGAGTTGTCCCACAGTGTTTTGCAGCGTTCCTCTGGGTGATTCAGCATCACAAGCAGTCAATCTCCTTTAACTCTAAATCTGCCCTCACCATCAAATTTCATCAAAGCTGAAGTAGGCAAGAGTGAAAGGCAAATGATTACAATCTGTGCTCCTGACTAAACTGCACTGACCTGTCTGGACCAAATTTCTTTTTCACAAAAAGGTGCCAGCAGACAAAAGTCAAACGATTCCTTTCTCTTCCGTTGGAAGGGCCGAGGGGTCCAGTCCACACTGCTTCATCTGGACGGCCATGTCAAACAGGTAATCGTAGCACTCACACCTGAAAAAGGCAGCAGCGTTTGAGTTTGTTCTAGAAGAAAATTACTTGCTAAATGTGTCCCAGATACACTCACTTGTATGGGAAAAAAAAAAGACAAACTCACATAGTTTTGGCTTTTTCCCATGATTCTCCCCACACATAAACTCCATGTCTGCGGACAAGGACAGCACAGGACTCTGGGTATTGGTCCATAGCTCGAGCCATCCGGTCTTTCAAGTCCTTCTCTTCCGGAGTATTCTCAATGATGGGCACTACCAGAGTGTCATCATATCTGTGCACACAACATACAAAAACAAAACACTGCATTACAACATAAAAAACAAGACCGATGTTCCTGTGTCTCACCGGCATGTTCGATCAAGAATCAATAAGAACAATCTCACAGTAGAAGTGGGCAGTATTTTCACTGGAGGAAAAGTCCACATGTGACTTCCTATCAGGGCTCAGTAGTAACTACATTAATATCTCTAGCCATTTCCATGTTATAATTAATCAAAATGTATGTCTGCTCTGTGATAACCTGACGACACGTCCAGGGTACCCCAACTTTCACCCATATCTAGCTGGGATAGGCTCTAGTGACCCCTGTGACTCTAATGAGGATAAAACAGGTTCACAAAATGAATGAATGAATCCATCAAAATGGACCGATATATGTAAAGGCAAATGTTCAATGTTAAGAAAAAAAAGTTAAAAAATCTGCTTTTCTCAAAACTGTAACCATATTGTATGAACCTACAGATACAAACGTAAGTGAATCCAACCAATAGTGACACTGGCCTTCACAATAGCTCATTGAGCTATAACTGCAAACCCTCACAACATACATGGTAACTGCAAATAAGTCACTGATCTCATTGTACAATTTATTAGCATTACAAAGGACTACTTTGTTGATTAGTTTTTCCAAAAATATGACATTAACAAAAGTTCAAATCTCTTTAAGCCCCGCCCCCTTAATTAATGTCATAATATCGGTCAAGCTTTGGCACTCGATGTATCAATCTTTAGTCGTTTCAGTATTATCAGAGATATTTCAAAAGGCATTTGTGATAACAGCGGTATACCAGACAAGGTTTACAGAAAAGAATAAAAGAGTGATTCTCTCCACAGACAGGGTGCTTTGGTCTTTAGCCCCAAAAAAATTCCAGACTTTTTCAAAAGTGCTATTTTTTCCCCAAGACTTTGACTTAATGTACCATTAAGTACATTAAGTACATGCATATTCGTGCGCATAACGTTTTGGTTGAGATTCTACCTGTGTGTTGGAGAAAAGTTCATTTTAATAAATGTCAGAAATACTGTCAGAAATATTTTCAATACAAATAAAAATGACAAAAGTGTATGGATATCACACAAATAAGTTTCACTAGAATCATTCCAGTACTGACTAGTTAGTGAAAGTGAAAATACATTTTTATCTGCTTTCCTCATGTATTTCTTATCTTACCATATTACGTGCCTTTGAGCACACTCTAAAATTCAAGTGAAAGAGACTTATTCCCATATTTTATTAAAACTTTCATACACAATTTCAGGGTTTTCAAGATCTGGAAAACAGTATTTCAAAATATCATACTTTTTAAGACTTTCAAGATCTGCACAAGCACCCCGAATATAGCATTAATTTGCTCAACAAAACATCTGAGTTAAGAGGCTAACCAACATTAACACTTTTAGCATGCAGTAGCTAGCAACATAGACAGCTGTGTCAGGATCAGCATGGGTCGGCAAAATAAATTCTGGATCGGTAACAATGGGCTGATCCATACAGACCAATCTATTCAATTCTATGTGTGTTCTGTGAGTGATGTCATGCGCTAGTCATGTAACATTAGCATGTCATGCGGAAGAAGCTTGCTTGCGCTCCTTTCAAAAAATGGAGGGAAGGAAGAGATCAGCGATATAGAACATTTTCACACTGCCTCAGCCAGCACATGCCACAGCTACTGGCAATATTTGCAAAGTAACGGTTTCAAGAGGAGGTACTAAAACTTCAAGCTACAACACAGAAAAATTGATCAAGTATCTCTAGAGGTACATGGTCATTATTTCATCAAGAAATGGCGGAGGTATGTTTTTACCGGCGTTCATCAGTTCGTCTGTCTGTCTGTTAGCAAGATAGCTCAAAAAGCTATTTACAGAAAAGAATAAATAAAGATTTGGCTGAAATTTTCAGGAAATGTTGATACTGGAACAAGGAACAAGTGATAAAAGTTAGTGGTGATCAGTCGGGGGGGCAGACACATATCTTTCACTTGGTAGGGGTGGACAGGCACTCGCAGACATGAAAGTGAAAACTCACGATCATTTCGATCATTTAGGAGGGAGGGGTGCTCTGGTTATGTTTTTGTCGGCGTTGGTTTGTGTTTGTTTGTTCTTGTTTGTTTGCAAAATGACTCAAAACCAATGAATGGATTTTGCTGAAATTTTCAGGGAACGTTGATGATGAACGTTGAAACTAATGATAAAATCAACATGAATCCACTTGCTAGAGATACATTTTCATGGTCAAGAAATCTAAAGATGGAGATATTTTAGGACTGTTATTTTAGGTCGATCCATCCCAATATGGGGGTAACCAGCTGCTTGGTGGAGGTCTGTGCTCTCCGAGTGCTTTTTTTCTAGTTCAGCATGTTTTGTCCTTTTTTTCTGTGTTGGTATCGGCAGATACTAAGACCAAAAAAGGTGGATTGGTGCATTCCTAATTTGTTGATGTTTAACTTATGCTGTGCATCATTTGAGGATGAATATTACCTCCACCAAGGAGGTTATGTTTTTTCCTGCATTTGTTTGCAAAATAACTCAAAAACTAATTAATGGATTTTGCTGAAATTTTCAGGGAATACTGAAGATGGTCAAAGGAACAAATAATTTGATTTTGGTGAGCCAGAAGAAAACCAACATTAGCCAAAAAGACAATTTATTGAATAACTACTGAACTAATAATATCAACATGAATCCACTTGCTAGAGGTAAATTTTCATGGTCAATGAATCTAAAGATGGAGCCAAAATAATTGCACGACTGTTATTTTAGGTGAAAATCCTAGTATGGGGGGAACGAGCTGCTTGGCGGAGGTCTGTGCTCTCTAAATAAAGAACTCCAACAACTAAAAGGTTCATTAGACTTGCCACATCCAGGGCAGATCTGTCAGACCAGCTCATAATAAATAAACTATAAAAAAAAAGCACTTGGAGAGAGCAGACCTCCGCCAAGCAACTCAGTTCCCAACATATTGGGATTTACACCTAAAATAACACTCCTAAAAACATTTTGTCTCCATCTTTAGATTCCTTGACCATGAAAATGTACCTCTAGCAAGTGGATTCATGTTGCCTAAATTGTCTTTTTCAGTAATGGAAGTTTTCAGATTATCACTAAAATCAAATAATTTGTTCCGTTGACCATCCTCAACATCCCCTGAAAATTTCAGCAAAATCCATTAATTAGTTTTTGAGTTATTTTGCAAGCAAACACACAAACCAACAATGGCAAAAAGATAACCTCCTTCGCTGAGGCAATGAACATTTAATCATGATTAATTGAAAATAAACAACCCTATGATTAATCTAATTACAAATTTTAATCATTTGACAGCCTGTTACATAGTCAGAAGGTGAATTGCTGATGCATGGTATAATATACAGGGGAAAACATAAGATTAAAACAATGGTAGTATTGTGTGTGTATATAGGGGAAAGATTAATATAAAATGAACACAGGTGAAAACTTACCTGTGTGGGGTTCCTAGTAGAGAAACAGTCCCCAGGGATCAATGGGCTAATTATAGTTCCACTGAAGTGACACGCACAGAGGTGAGTTTCAGTAGGGGTGTTAATTTATGTAAATATTTCAGTAGGGTGGGTGATGTTTAGTTCACTGTGTTTTATAGACGTGTGTAAAGGGTTCCCCTGTGTAGATGGTAGAGCTGAAAGATCTATCGGTTTGGACCGAAAGTCGCAATTTCCGACGTGATTTTTGGATCGTGAAAGCCACAAAAATAAGACAACATGATTATCAAATTGTGAGAGCAGTCATTTCTCTCTCTCTCTTTTTTTTTTTTTAATTTCTCACATGGTAGCCTGTGGTGTAAAAAGGCCCAGAGTGGTAGCTCTGTGTCAGGTACCAACCAATCAAAAAGTTCTATACTGCTCATAGACAAGTCCACACTCCAGTCAGTGTAGGTGGTCACTATGGCAGAACCAGGGGGAAATGTGTTTACTTTAGTTTTCATTCGTGCATTAGCTTTATGGAATTAATTGTTTGAATTAATTTACACTAAAAATAATACACGAAAATAAAACATGAAAAGAAAATCTAAAAGTACCTCAGACTTAAGTCTATTTATTACTTTGAAGCCCTGACTGATCGGCCAGACCGTCATACATCAGAAATCACTGTTTATTTGGACTAATGTATCTTTTTTTTGGTTTTGTTTTTAGCTAGTTTGTAAAACCACCCCGAAAGGACACCCAGTTACCTAGAACATCCTGCCAACTTCACTCAAAAGTGCAGACTCTCCCCCAGTTTTAGGTTGATATTGATAGACCATGTAAAACTGGACATATAGTTTTGAAAACCCTCTAAGGCCAGTGCACACATTGGTATGTTTTATGACTGTTTCACTATGTTTAATTAATATATTTGTCATTTTACACTATAGAAAAGTGGTTTAAATACTTATGTGACTGGAGAATCTCATCTTTGATGTTCCATATAATTCACAGTTGGAGTTTGAGCCCAAACAGAGCAATGCACACTTATCTTCACCTCTTTCCATGGGCATCATTGCACTTTTCAAATGCACATTTTAAATGATGGCTGAACTATAATCACCACCTTGTAAAGCCCTGTCAATTTCCTGTAAATATCCTAGAAGTTTCCCTATCTATCCTAATATTCTCCTTATCTTACTTTTATCTTCTAAGTCGTTATTATTTGTTTATCCTGGAGCACCACGTCTAATTTTGTTGCTAACAATGTTCACTTCGTTGTAACCAATAACAATAAAGTCTATTCTATTTCTGTACGGAATTGGATCAGTCAGTAATTCAGGGTTCCCACGGGGTCTATAAAAGTCTTGAATTTACAAAACTGCATCGAATACCTTAAAGTTGTTAAAGGTATTCAATTTGATATGGTAGGTCTTAAGTTGTGCTGCCATAAAGTTGTTCACTCTGTTGTGTTTAAAGGGGTCTGAGAAATGTTTGGACATACTCTACTCGGTTCCACCCTGACTATTGTTTTTGAATTTTGGAACCATTTGTTGCTAACTTTGGAGCCCCTGTGAGAAATGACTTGGAACAATGGGAATCACGGCGTTGGAGTTAATAAATACTTTCCCTAAATTCTAGGAGCCATGAAAACTTGCCAGTATGGCCATGAAATGGGCATTAAATTCTGTTCTAAGTAGTTTTTAAAAAGGTCTTAAATTTAACTTGCAGAGACCTGTAGGAAACCTGATAATTGGTTTAATCCATCATCTGTCAATTGTTTAAATAGGCATTCTGGAAGACCCTCCCTATTCCAGTTTTGTCAGTGGAGATTTGGGTAGAGACAGAAGAGAAACACTGTTATCATTAGGGCTGCCCAATTAATCACATTTTAATCATGGTTACGATTTTGGCTCCAGACAATCTCAATATTCATATAATCGAGAAAAAACAAATATTTGGTGTTTCTGTTCTGAGACTTGACCTTGTTGAATGTTGTGGCAGTTCACCGAAATGTGAGAATGTTTTATTTTTGGGCAAATTTATCAAAGTATCTATAATGGACTTATTTATCGAAGTATTTATTTCGGACTAATTTACTCAAGTATATCGATCTCATATTGTATTTTATTTTATTTGCATTTGAAGATTGAATGCAGTATATCGGTTTATTTTTTACTACTACATTATAAGATATTTTAAAATATTTGTGTGGGGATTTTTATATATATGTTCAATAAATGCTGTTCGAAATTCAAATATATAATCATGTAAATAATCGTGAGTTCAATATTGACCAAAATAATCCCGATTATGATTTTTTTTTTTTCCCCCCATAATCGAACAGTCCTTGTAAACCTGTTAAAAATGTGATTTCACTCTGTGTGCGACTGGACAAGAAGTGTTTTACTGCACGGCATGAATAAAACAGAAAAAACAAATGATTATACAGTATGTAAATATGTGTTTAGTAATAATATGATGTTCTATATATTCCAATGAAGCTTGTTGTATAATATGAAGTCCATTATTCTGCTCATTTAAGAATTACAAATTTTAGACAGGTTTTCCGCACTTGCCTAATATTTTAAATTCCACTACTTTTGTGAAGCAGACTTGGGTAGACTTATTTCAAGCACCAAATCACCTGGTCCTTATAAGTGTGTTTTAACCAGATATTTGAACATTTCCAAAAATCAGATATCAGACATTCAGTATTTGGGCTAAATTATCCGTTCCTACAGCACTTTAGGACAGAAAATACACATCAGTGTACATAAAGGTGAAATTGATCTGAATATTTTCATCTAAAACTCAAAGTACCTTAAATGGGTGAATTTTCTGAACATGTGGAAAAATTGAGAAAATGCTGCTAGACCTGCTGACTACAGATGTAGGTAGGTAGTACCATGGCATTTTACCAGCACCTGGTGGTATCTATTTGATGAAGTTCAAGGAGAAAGAGTGAGTGAAATTGGAGGCACAGTATTAACTGTAATAGTAGCTACAAATATTTCCATTGTCAGTTAATCTTTATTTTTCTCAATGAATTGTTTAGTTTTTAAAATCTAAAAATGGAGAAATAAGATTAAGATAAGATAAAATAGTGGAAAATGTTAATTATCCCAAAGCCCAAGTTTACTTCCTCACTGTATTGTTTGGTTCCAGTTTTTGCTTTATAATAATATAAGAGTAAGGAAATGAGAAAGTACTTAGATTTACGGAACTGTAATCTTTATTTGTTGAATATCACTGCTCATTTAGCATCAGTTCACGTGCTGAAAGGTTGTAAATGATAATCAAATGGATAAAAGATATACATAGATTATTTTATCTTAATTAAAAAAGATTCAAGTTGGGGTTTTTTGGGGGGTAATCAGTATGTTGTTGCAGCTCTGCTTTTTAAACGTGTATGAGTTAAACTGAGCTTTTCTGCAGAAATCTTTTTTTTTTTTAACAGGGATTTCACAGGGTCTTAAAGTCTTGAATTTACAAATCTACATTTAATACCTTGAAAATTTTTAACGGGTATTACATTTGATATGGTAGGTCTTAAGATATATTGTCATAAACTCGTTGGTTATACTGTATTTAAATGTGCCTGTTAAATGTCTGAGCTGTAAACAAAGTAATACTATTCTACTCCGTTCCAACCTGAAAATTCATACTGAAGTTTGGAATAAATTATCAGTCATTTTGCAGCTTCTGGCGAGAAATCACTCAGAACACTGGTAATTGAGGAGTGAATAAATACATATGCATTGGATTCGCAAATTTTTGCCAATGTGGCTGTGAAATGGACGTTAAATTCTGTTCCAAGTAGTCTTAAAAAGGTCTTAAATTGAACTTATACAAACTTGTAGGAGCCCTGTTTTATATACATCGAGGAATCTCTTAGGGGGAAAAAAAAAAGAATGGAAAACAGTTAGCTTTAGTGACAGCTGTGAGAAATATGGGGAATAGTGTTAATGTTTTCAATGTTTCTATGACCTGAGGAGTTATAATAAAAAAATAAAAAAAAATTAAAAAATTCTGAAACATACAATTTTAACCCTTGGCGACTGGCTGAACGGGATGCTGTACGGTCTGTCCGTCAGTCCGTTCTGGCTGAGAAGTATTAGTATGCAGCACATTATGTTTTTTGTTGCTGTTGCGTTAATTAAATCAGTGACAGACATATCCTCTTCTCAAATTCCCACATCCTCTTTTCTCTTGCAGTGTAATTGCCTGGATCGAAGACATGCTTGAGCGTGACGTCAATGACAACAAGAAGATTGGTAACTATGGCGCCCAGCACATCCTGTCCGGCGTCCCTAGGGACTCGGTTACTGTCCTCACGCACTGCAACACTGGCTCACTGGCCACAGCTGGATATGGAACCGCACTGGGTAAGAACTGCAACTGATACCAATGAAAGCCTTTGCTGTGTCACAGTTACACTGACGTGGGTCTGTGTGTCCGGGCGTAGGTGTCGTGCGAAGCCTCCATGCGCTGGGCAGGCTGAAGCGCGTTTACTGTACAGAGACTCGGCCGTACAATCAGGGGTCCAGACTGACGGCGTATGAGGCGGTCGCCGAGGGAATCCCAGCAACGCTCATCACAGACAGCATGGCGGCCCTCACCATGAGAGAAATGGACATCACAGGTGTGTGTGTGTGTGTGTTTGTCTCACCTGGGATGATCTGAGCACAGACATTAAATTCGATATTCATAATTCTGTTTTTATCAGTGTACAATCACCGGAAAATAATAGTTACCCTCATCCATGTTTATAGACCTAATCTGTTCATGCACGGCATGAGTGAAGCGTCAGTTAAAACTAATATTTAAAATAATTACTCCAAAGTAGCTGATCCAAAGTCCAAAAACAAAATTACTACAGGGATTTTCCTACAGTATCATATAAATTATATTACTACTTATGGGCAGTGATTCTCAATCTGTTTCTGTCGGGAGGGGCCCCCCTTTAGGGAACAAAAAATCTCCAGTTCTTCTTCAACAACTATACAACATTGTAACAGAGGTGCAATTATAACTTTATTGAAAGAAACATCACCATTCTTACAATACCTTTTGCTTTTCCTTGAATAATTTGTTGTGCAAATTAAAAATAACTTAGATTTTTGCCTGATAATACAAATAAACTAAACGTGACTGCTCCCTGGGACAATATTTTTCAAATAAAAAGAGGAAATATGCAATTATCTTACAACTATGATAATAAAGTTGTTGCATGTTCCTAAAATTATTCCAGGGTGCTCCAACACTAAAACATTAGTTCCACCTGATGCATGTTCTAACCTGAAAAAAAAGGCACCCAGTAATGATTAGCGCTCCCATGCCCCTCCCCCCCCCCAGGGGGCCCACCCCACAGTTTGGGAAACACTGTTTTTTGACACACAAAGTCACAAGGCAGAGGGAGGATAAATCATTTTCCAGGATAATTTAACCATTTTCAGGATATTTGGCCTTTTTCTTCATTTTCCATATGTTTTCTATGACTGAAAAACAGGTCATTTTCCATGTTTTCCATGTTTTCCATGTTTTCCAGGGTTCATGGGAACCTTGAGGGACAGGACTGGAAAGGAGAGTTATGCCGGATGTGTTTCATTATCTACTGCAGTGTTTCCCAAACTGTGGGGCGGACACCCCAGGGGTGGCCCAAAGGCTTACCGGGGGGGCAGATTTTATTTATTTATTTTGGTTTCAGCATTGGAGCATCCTGGTCTGATTTTATGGACAAAAAACCAATAAATGTACGTCCATGGTGATCTGTCACTAAGAGTTTAGGTTTGGAGAACGGACAGTGATTTGACTAGAAATGAAAAATGTGCAATCTTTGTGTTTTTGCAGTTTGTACAGTTTGCACTTTAATGTTTTTGAGATGTGTAATGTAAAAAGGCAGTCACTGACATTGTTAAGATGTTTATTTTTGTTACCAAAATATGTTTGTTGTTCTGAAAAAAAAAAAGTAATGTCATTGTTTTAGTTGTAAGACACTATAACTGCACATTTCCTAGTTTTATTTGGAAAAAGATTGTCTCAGGGAGCAGTCGTGTTGAGGTTATTTATATTGTTCAAGTGAAAATCTGATACACTTTCTATTTGCACAACAAATTATTGAAGGAAAAGCAAAAACAATGTTGTTACAATATTGATGTTTCTTAAAAATTTGAATTGCACCAGTGTCACATTGTTGTTGGGGTTGAGGGGTCCTGGACAGTTTTCATCCTCCAACGGGGGGACCTGACAGAAACCACAGATGAACGGAAACATCCAGTTTTGACCTTAATACAACAGTGCACAAGCAGAAGGTTTGGAGAATGGTTAGAGTTCAATGACTGAAGGAGGGTTCTTAATGTCACATATTTAGGGTGACCATTCGTCTGGATTTTGTCGGGACAGTCTGGTTTTAGAGCCGTCTGTTCGGACGTCCGTCACACGCCCTCACTTGTTACATTTTGTCCTCCTTTCAGACCCTTATCAGCCACCGTTGTATCAATCATCACAAAGCCCCGCCCATTATTTACACTTGCTATTCTGCGATGTTCACAGGCAAAGATAACCTACAGGGATCTCATATATAAAAATTTGCGCTGCATGCAGCTGACGGAGCCTCTGAAACCTCTGATTGGCTGGAAGCTGCTGTCACTCAAAAGCTGCGCTCACGCCATTGGCTGATTTTTCTCCTCTGAGCTGCAGCAGGATGAAGGAAGAGTCTATATGATGTCTATGGATGAACAAAGGAACATTCTACACTAATGCGCTCAGAGTGCAGGTCTACTGGTAGTTCCCAGACCTTGGAGCCAGAGCCTTTAGTTACCAAGGTCCGTAAAAGTACAGTAGGAGCTAGAGCCTTTAGTTACCAAGGTCCGTAAAAGTACA
>JAPTYR010000018.1:25895965-25906135 GCA_029814505.1 Siphamia roseigaster | reverse complement strand
GGTTTCAAAATAAGAGTAGAAGTAGATGTCATTACAATGGCTGTATTGACCCCTTGTGGCATGCGGGAGAATAGCAGTGAACGAACCAACGAACGAACGAACGAACGAACATACCAGCATGATCACATAACCTCCTGGTGGAGGTAACAAGCATTGCTATTCCCCATTGACTGCAATGTTAAAGAAAATTTCAAAGTGATCCCGAATCCAGGATTCCTTCCGGATCATCACCAAAATCTAATCGATTGGTCCTTGTATCATTCCGAAAATTTCATCAAAATCCGTCCATAACTTTTTGAGTTATTTTGTACACAGACAAACAAACAGACGGACAGACAGACAGATAAACACCGGCAAAAACATAACCTCCTTGGCGGAGGCAATTATTTAACACTTTAAAATTAAAAAAATGTTGAACAACAGATGGTTGTGGTTCAATTGGTAGAACGGGTTGTCCAATAACCAAATTGTTGGTAGTTTGAATCCTAACTCTGGCTGTTCACATGTCAAAGTATATGTTTATGTAAACCTAAATTACTCCCAGTCTAGGTCTGGAAGATTTAGAAAACACTGTGGGGAAAGAGGCAGTCCATTTACTGTTAACAGTCAATGTTAAATATACATGTTTAAAATATTAAATCTACATATTTAAAATGTTAAAACGACATGTTTAAAATGTTATATTTACATGTTTAAAGTTTTAAAACTACATTTTTAAAATGTTAAATCTGCATGTTTAAAATGTTAAATCTAATCGTTACTCTGTAAATATGCTTATGGTTTGATATGTTTTTACACCATTGTCCTGGTAACCACAGCTGCCTTTTTTCCCCCTGTAAAAAGAGACAAATTTTTTGTTTTTTTGTTTGTTTGTTTGTTTATTTTACAGTGCAGAACTCCTCATCTGCTGCTCTTTATCTTCTAAATAGTAGAAATATGTTGCAGTGAAAAAATACATTTAGTTGCCTGCAGTTTTGTTTTATAGCATTTTCCACAACAGCGTATTTACACCCAGGCCATATGAAGAGCAGACCATGATGTGGAGTTCTGTCAGTGATTCCACAGCCTCCACTTCCTTTATTGAGCCATGGTTCTGATGTCAGCTGTAGACTTCAGTGTTTCCTTTAGCCTCAGCATTTCTATTTCCACTGCATGGTCGACCTCATATAACCGACAGCCCTGTGGTGACACCAAGGGTGAAGAAATATTTGTCCTCAATAATCTGATCCAATAAATGATGCCTCCCCCTCAGACTCGGGGTACTTTGATGAGTTTCATGAAGACGGGGACTGATTTGGAGCTGCAGATGTCTGATAACTACCGCTTTATGACCATGTGCCTGGTGGTGCCGTCCCTGATCACTAGCCTTTTTGTCAGGCTTTGTTATCACACATCTGTGCTTTCAACAGGGTTTTTCTTGTTTGCTACAGGGCTGCTATAAGACTGGACTTTTGCAGTTCGTGATCCAATCATGCAGCTGGCACCATTTGTTAGTTGTAATGATCAATTTATAGTTGATCGCCTACAAAAACAAACCTGATTTTATCTGAAATTCTTTTGATATACATGATTGCGTGTCACTGGGTCTGAAATTATTGTTCTTATTCATCTCAAAGATACCCAGGGGCCAATTCCACTGGGTAATGAATAATATGGCAGACAGGGACCAATCTCTCACCTCATCGTCCCTTGTTGCATGAACCGGCAATAAATTTCCCAGCAGTGCTATATGGTGGCAGCTCATGTGTGGGATTCAGTATAGCCTGTTATTTATTTATTTCCCAGGTGTTGCTATTCTACTGGTGATTTATGTGTTATTGTGTGTGATCTGCTGCTTGGATCTATGACATGGGGTGTGCAGGGTTTTTGGATGATGGCCCAGGCTGAAGTGATGCCATGGAATCAAGATAATGCAGCACTTGCCTATAGTCATTGCAAAAATATCATCTAATTTATTCAAGAAGGGGAAACTCAAGAGATTTTATTTTGAACATTTTGAGTACCATATATTAAAGACAAATTGAACATGACACATGTTCAATTTGAATATTTTACCACATTCCCCCAGTACAGGTTCAGTGATCGATGACACGGATTCTACCAATTTCTACTGGGTGATGAAAACCATGGATATGAATACAATTTACAATGTTTTTTGACACTTTAACAGCATAAAATGAGACACCCATATTACTTTTAAGTGCCCCATACTTTATTGAATGTCATTACTGTCATTAAGAACCATGGTTTTATTGTTTTGGTACCCTGTCTTTCAACTTGTAGTGGCTAAAAGCCTAACTAGCACCCTTTCATTAGGTTGATGGAGGATGTGCAATTAAAATAGTTTGCACTGAATAATAAAAAAAAAACAACTTAATAATACTTAATACTTACAAATGTATGCATGTTCAGAGTGCGTCGTTGGTTGAAGCTAAGTTTGCTGTAACCACTTAAACAGAATTGCAGCTGTAACCTGTTTCTGTAAAAGAACAGAGGAGAAGCACTGAATGTAACAAGAGCCAAAAGACTCAAATACTAAATACATAAAGTACAAAATCAGTGTATAGGGTGTTATTACTGTGAGACAGAAGCTAACATCAGTAAATGACTGGGCCTCATCAACATAAACCTTATACAAGTGCTCATAGATTTTACAGATTGAGCCTTTGATTTAATCCAGGATGATTTCATTACAGTTTATTCTCTGTAGTTTTATCATAAACCTGAATTTATATCATCTTGATGATGACTAGCATATTGAACCACTGGTTGCGATGTGGTTGTTTTTATGTAGGAGAGGTGACTCTTGTGAAAATATGTTCTATTCTAATATAAAACTTAATTGGTCGATCATATTTATTATTTTACAAATGATATTTAATATATTTCAATTGCAACACTTTGAAATGTGGTGGTTATTACTTTACACATTTAGTTGATGTGATTACAACTGGCAGTGACAATATTCAGGACTTCATCATTGTCAATACTGAGGGGAGGATGTAAAAACTGGGGGATGTTTTTAAAATCCACAACCTGACCGTGAGGGACAGCATCCTTGTCCCCCAAAAATGTGTTTGTATTTGTTGTGTATTCATGTATTACTGTATTTGTCCAACGTGATTGTAAAGCTATTGTATTCCAAAATTATGCATATCTCCCCAAATATTGGTCTTATCACTATTGCTAGTCTCTTCCATGACTAAAAATACATAAGTATGCCAAAACAACAGCAGTCAGCTCTTTCTGGATAATGTGTGATAACTGACACACACACACACGCACACACACACACACACACACGCACACACACACACACACACACTGACTTGGATTTACTGCTGTACGACTGGATCAGTAACATTAGGCTGCTCTTTTTCCCACTGTTTTCATGAACGTGATGGAGGTTGTGGTCGAACACACAAGTCCAGTATCTTTAAAAGATGCTGGTGGGTTGAGTGGGTATAGATGTGTTGACTGTGGAGGCTGAAGCATATGAATGTCTACCTTTAGTCTCCTACACCCATCCATGTTTGGCTCTTGAAGCTTTGCTGAATTGATTCCGTCATCAGAGACTCTTCCGTCCATGCAGATCAACTATAAATGCAGAGCACTAGCGTGTTTTTTATAAAGTGGAAAACACGACAACATCAACATATTTTTGTTTTAAATATCTGTTAAATATTGTTATGACATATTTCATTCTTACGTAAAGCATTTTAAGCACAAATACATCATTTGTTGTGAAACCAATACTGCTTCATGAACACAAACATAATCCAGATGTAAATCTAATTGGTAAAGACATTATTTAGACCTTACTACAGTGAGAAAATCCTGTATTTTAATGCATTTTTAAAACATTTAGCAATATCAAACTAATTGTAATTTTAAAATTTTATTTTAAATAAACTAAATCTTGTGTAAACTTCCTCTGAAACAATATTTTGCAAATCAGTAACTGATGTAAATTCATCCTGACATTAATTTCAATATTAGAGTAAACTGTTGACAAATTAATGTGGTTTATTGCATTTGCTCCTTTCTATGTTTCATTTAGTTTTTATGATTGATTTTAAGGGTAAACTCTGTTTATTGTTTTGCATCATTTCATTTGGACTCTACTCCTTGGGTCAGACTGAGACAATGCCCTTTTATTTAATCACCTTTAATTTGTCTCCTTAAAATATAAACAGTTCATTCTAAGTGGAATCACAGCTCTTATTATTTACACAAGTTGATCCCAACTCTATTATTAAGATTATTTTATGGCACTTAAGTATCTGCTGGCTGCCATCTGCAGTCGATGAGGGTTTTTTTTGTGACTGCTAATGTAAATGGTTTCAATTAGAGGACTCCAGGGGTCGTCAAAGTAATCAAATTTATTAGCTTTGGAGCAAATTTAGGCCATTCACAGGGTAAATATATGCAGGTATTTAAGCATTTCCCAAAAGAGTTTGTCCTTGGGTCAGTCAACAAGGATACTGGATGGAATGAGTAAGAGTTTTCAGATTTGGATTAGTGTCAGATAATAAAAAGGAATATGTTGTAAGTCCTTAGTCCTGAATGTGTTGAGCACTGGAGTGCAAAATGAATTAAGACGTTGACTACAGTGTCACTAAAAAGCTGAATAGGTTATCTTTTCAGCTTTCAGGTACCCTGGGCTTTCATTATTTTAGTGTCTTTTCACTTCCAGAGCATCTGGTCTCTTGAACTCCTCCATTTCTGCCCAGATCTTCATTGTGCCCACGTATTCAATACAGCACTCCACTGGGATTAAATTACTTCTTTGAAAAAAATGAATTCCTAATTTTGGCCATAGTTCACACAAACATACTATTAAATAATATGTGGCTGTGCTGAAGCTCAGTAATGAATGACAGAAACGCCTCTGCAGTGCCATTCAGAATGACTTCACAAAAACATGAGTTGGAGAAATGTGCCCTGCAGAACTTTTGCCTTAATAATTGGATGGAGTACATGAATATTTAAATGGAAATATGAGGGCATACCCCTGGTCAAAAGACCTATCTCTGTAAAACGAGCTTTCACTAAATTGGTTGATTGAAAGGAATAGATGTTTTCTCTCCTTCTTTTATTCAACCAGGGACTGTACTGAGTAGATATTAGTTTTCTCCCGTAATGCTCTCCCCTTTAGCTTTAACGATGGCGCTTTTAATCCTGTTTAAAACACCTCTTTCTCCCAGGGGTCCCAATAAAGAGTGAGTTCTCTCTGCCCGCTGCAGACATTTAACAGTGAAATCTGGAATCTCTCATTCTCTTGACAGACAAAACTATGATGGGCTGGAAAAGAAGCTGAAGGAAGTGTTCAGTGAACGAAGCAGCATCCTGCACCAGCTCTCCAAGACGTCAAAAGAGTTGGACAGCATAAAAGGCAACCTTCAGGTTGGTGATGGATTGTTTTTCTTTGAAAAATACACTCGGTGTCTTATAAGGTGTATTTTTGCAGTAGGTAACCATGGCGGGGGGGGGGGGTTGTCTATTGTTGATGTTGAGCTGTCAGATAGAAGCATGTGACTCATTGTTTTTATTTAGATTTCAATCCGTCTCCTCCATAACAAGCTGTTCTTATTAAAAATTAATGCAGAAATGTTTTTCATTTGGTGAGACCGCCCATTGTTACTTATGAGATGTGTTACTCCGGCAATAAGCAGTGATGGAGACGCTAAACCAAGTTTGTATGAAAACAACAGCTCCACAGTGCCTCACAGAAGGAGAGTAAAAAAAGATGAAACACAACAGATTGACAGGATGATTAATTAACAATAATCTGAAGGCTATTTCACCCAATTTTCTTCAGCTTTATATCAAAATTAGTAGCTGCATAGCTCTCTGTAAAAGCACTCTGGCGTGTTATTTCAAGGTTTTTAATTACAGAGATCTGAGAACAACAATCACTGAAAACAGATCCTATGGGAGCATGAATCTTAAGTGGTCAAATGGTTGTACATGTTGGAAACAAAGCCCCTATGGATAGTCGGAGTTATCTGAAACAGAAAACAAAGGCCATCTGTAAAATTACAGCCCAAATGGTCTGTTGTAAACATCCAAGCCAGTAAACAGGCTGAGTTTGACCTGCTGTTTGGAGTCATCCACCCTCATTATGTTCAGAAGCACAGAGGGATTTTAGCCGCATTAGCCCAGATAATAAGGGGACGTGTATGATGGGATAGTCAACAGGGTTTAATGGAGTTGCTGCATTTGCCCTCTTAAGCATATCCACTAGTATCAGAACCAGAGGCCCAACTGGGAAAAAAAAAAAAAAATTAAAAAACAATTGTAATAATAGATACTGAACAGGAGTAAGTTTCATTTTAATTTGTGTCATTTTCACATTAGTAGGTTTGTTTTCATGAGGGTTTTTATTCCACTTTAATTCATAATAAAAGTTAATTCCACTTTAATATGACCATGTAAACATCTAAGTCCAGTTGAAAAAGGAATTTTCTGAATTAAACACTGATTTATTCCACTTTTAATTTTGAATTCAATAATTCTTCAGACATGGAAAAAATGTATTCCTCTTTAATGTTATTCCCATCATCCAGCACTTGCTCCTTGTCTTGTCCAATGACACACATATTCTGTGCTGTCGCTGCTGTGCCTGCCATTTTTTATTCTCTAATGTCCGTCTCTTCTTTAGACGATCAAAATGAATTAGTGTGCTGATTGGTGCAAACTGCTGCTTCATAATTATTATAAAAATAAATGCAAAAATCACACGTAGTATCTGGTCTTCCATGTTACAAAAAGAAACAGGACCTGGATGTGATTGTTTTCTTCTGGTAGACATCAAGGTGTCATGGGAGTGTTCTGATCAATCAGAACCCTCTGTACCCCCAGCTCTTAAAATGGAATTAAATAAAGCAGAATAAACATATTTACCATGGAAACCTTTATTCAGCATTAACACTGCCATGAAAACACAAAGGAAACTGATTTAATTCTGAATTATTTTATTCTGAATAAATAATTTTGAATAAAAAAAAAAAAACATCATGAAAATGTAGCAGATGTTTTCCCTTTTGTGACCAAAAAACCTAAACCCAAATCTAAACCCAAATCCCAAAACCTGCTGAGTGGACAAATGACTCCATGTCTCAGTTTTTCTATAAGTAGCATGTCCATCAGAAGAGCGTGATGGTGTGAGGAAGCAACCACATGTCCACACTGAAGTCAAAGTGAACACATTTTACCACCGGCTTTATCTCAAGATCAACTTTAGCTGTCGTCAATTATGCAGGATCTGTCAAAGTGCAGCTCAAAATGTTTCAAAAACACCATCACAACACCATTATGCAAGATATAAACAACATAAAATGCAAATTAAAAATCACAAGAGTGAAATACATTTGCAACAGGTAAAACAGAAAAATCCCATATGCTAAGCAGAAAAAGTATAAAAACTTCAGAAATAAAAATGATGATTAAAACAAAAATAACATTTATTTAAAACCAAGCTAAAACGTTCCTCGGGTAGATCATTGGATACAAGGGTGACAGTGGCTCCTTCTTCTTTGGAACAACACCGTTTCTTGTGGACAGAGATATTGGCCGAATCCCAATTCACCTCTTGGCCCCACCCCCTTATCTCTACCCCTTCATTTTGTGCGTACACGTGAAGGGGTGGTGTTGTCGATTAGACAGAGAGGAAGGACTAAGGCGGAGGGCTGTACAGTCCTTAAAAACGACATTTTCCAGGACCACACTATGAATCAGAATCACTTTTAGTTTTGTGTGGGCCCTATTTTGCCAAACTGCAACTGGACAATACCTATACACTGGGTATTGGGGTACGTGTAAGCCCAGGAGGTACTTGAAATTTTTTGGGGGAAAATATATTAAATAAGTCATCATGTACTGAATACAAAATAGATAATGAAAATGAATGCTGAAATATAAAACACATTTAATGCATTCATATAACACATTTATTGTTAATCATCTTGTTTAAGCTTTGGTAACATTTGAAGAACATTTATATTTTATATTTTTCAAAATTGCTTTCTTATTATTTTTTTATCATTTGTTGCTGATGAAAGATTTATTAATTAACCAATTTATTTTTCTTAGCAATAGAAAGGGGGCACTTTTCTGTTTATACTTTGCACACAAAATTTACTTTAAAAAATTGTCATTTTTAAAAAATATATTACAGTTAAACATATGTTGTTTGTTGACAAAGTTTTGAAAATATAAACAGACATATTTGGCAGAGGAGCAAATTTTGCCAATTTTTTTCCAATCAAAAATGCTGAAGCGAGAGTTGGGGATACTCGGCTAAAAAAGTATATTTCAGGCGGTACTCCGCTGTAAAAAGTTTGAGAACCACTGCCTTTGATGATCTAACACACACACCAAATGATCACAAATCACAAGTAAAACAGGGTACACTCATGATAACCTCTCATATTAAAATCAAACATATAGGGAGAGATTGATTCCTAAATGCAGAAACATATGTCATGCTATTCACAAATATAATTCATGACTTACAAATAAAAATATGTGATTCACAAATATCAACGCAGTTACATTTATTTGCAAATCGCCCCGTGAGAAAGGTCTCAAAACCCACAAATGAATGCAAGGGTAGTAGTCACAAATATGTAACGTGGTTTACAAATGAATGTCGGCCAATTTGCAAATAAATGTAACTGCGTTGATATTTGTGAATCACGTATTTGTATTTCTTAGTCATGAATTATATTTATGAATCGCATAACTTTTATTTCTATGTAATTAATTATATTTGTGAATAGCATGACATATGTTTCTGCATTTTGAAATCAATCTCTCCCCATATATTTATGATTATGATGATGAAAATAACCCATTGGCCCAATTTTAAAATGACTGTTTGTTGATCAAAGCTGCAGCCTGCCACTAACAACCTACTTGTATATGTTCAACTTTCAAAAAGGACTTTTTTTAAATGCTGTGGTGCTTTTATGAAAAAAACGACAAAGATTGTTTGTCTGGTTTTTTTCTTGTGTGTGTCCGTGTTGTCTAAATTCCTCCATACCATGTTGCCCGTCTACCTTTCCCAGTGACTCTCCCAGACATGAAAGGGTTACCCAGCCAAATTAACTTCTGCAGAGGATTGATTGTTTGACCTCTGTATTGATCTGTATGACCCTCAGTGGGCTCTTCCCACAGATGTACAGACAAGTGTTACCACTATCCCTCAGGAGAATCCTATCTAACACTTGTATCTCCCAGGATAGACTGCCTTTGATAACAAAAGGAAAGCCCATAGGATGCTGCTGCTTTTCCATCAAAATAAACATCACGGCACAGCAGAGGTGTTAGTGCATGTTGGTTTAATCTTGTCCGTGGTTGAGTTTAGACATGGGGAGGCAGCTATGCCCTAATGTGGGAATGCACGACCTGTATGTGCACCTGTGTTATTTGTATTGGGTGACACACAAAATCAACAGCGGCATTGACTTTGGTGTCAGTCGTGCTGCTTCTCTAACTAACGTCTCAGACTGAGGCTAATATCCTGTGCCAAACAATCCCCTTATCAGCACCTGGCACACCATCCTGCCTTATGCCAGCCAGGACCTCAGTGCCAGGACTGAGTCTATGACTGACACTCAGACACTCTTCTTCTCCTGGTGTTTTCTACATCTATTCACAATATTACTATTCTGTGTTCTTAAACCCACACTGCGACTGTGTGGATTCCCTCAGCACCGTACTCCTACTTCTGCGACCCACCCAAATCAACAGAAGATGGTGGTTTTCTGTAGCTGCACTCTAATTTTACCCTTTATATTACCATAGCCTCTTCTCTTCGAGGACTGGGTTAGCTAGGGGAAAGGGAGGAGGGGTGGCAGCTCCTGTGTAGCTCCCTTTAATCCTGCTGCTGTTTCCATCCCTCAGCTCTTTCTTGTCATGTTCTTCCTCATCATCCTCATCATAGTTGTTTCTTTGTTGTGTTACATCGTCTCTCCAGCTCAGTCACTTATACCCAGTCTCACATTTATTGCAGTCAGGCGTGAGTGTATTCTCTGTAGTCCTACTGATTGTTCTGCATTACATTGCATGTGTTTAATCCAGCATTTATAACACTGGTGATGCCATTGCTAATATTTGACCAAGGGCAAAGGCAACTGAATCACACACACACAAAATAGTTTACTA
>JAPTYR010000018.1:25143491-25154849 GCA_029814505.1 Siphamia roseigaster | reverse complement strand
TATATATGTTCAGCCCTGCGATGAATTGGCGAAGTGTCCAGGGTGTACCCCGCCTTCGCCCTATGTGGCTGGGATAGGCTCCATGCGACCTCCGTGACCTTAGTGAGGATAAAGCAGGTTCACATAATGAGATGAGATTTTTTTCCCCTACAGTTAACCTTTGTTTTATATTATTTATTCCTTATATTATCAATTTTCAGTGAAAATCAGGTATTTTCCTTTATTCAATGTACAGATGTCATGTAGGCTACTGTAGATGCTCAGTGAATTAAAAGGTTATTGTATGAGAAAGAAAATTTAAGAAAAATTAAATTTTTAATTAACATTACAACCATTGTCATTTATCAAACTACATGGATTTTACTGGTGAATCAAAGTTATTGAAAATGTTCCTTCTGAATCCTTGAAAAGCAGACTGATCTCATGAAATCGCATTTGTCACAGCGTTTCTTATGGCATTCTTACATTACATTACATTCTTACAACCCTATTAGTGAGTCTGTTGGAGTCTGTGACCTTTAACCTGCTGCCCCAGCACACAACCACAAACAAGACAGGACTGGCCCCCACAGACCCGTAGAACCTCATGAGCATCATCCTGCAGATGTTAAAGGACCTCAGCCTCCTCAGAATGTAGCGTCTTATTAAGTCGTATTAATTATAAGGAACATAAATGAAAAACATCTGGAATGGAAAAACAAGAAACCAGACTGATTTCAGAGAACAAACAGAAGAAGAAAAGGTCACATTGGAAAGCTATTATATTGAATTTCTACAGAAAATCACCACATGAAAGTGAATAAAATACAATATACACCAGTAAAATACAGAAGAATGATATCATGATAGAAGTTGATTCATTAAAATATTTTTTTAATGAACAATGACAGTAAAACACAAAACCAAAAACACTGAAGTTCATATTAGTTGTCTATATAGTGGAGGTTTATCAAGTTTTCATCTGTTGTTGTTGACACTGTTTCAGAATGACATCTGTCTTTAATTTTCAGACCAGTGTAACACTCATGTTTTCATCTGTCAGTGTGTGTTTTATCAGGAACAATCTGTGATGGCGTTGTCACCATCACACTTTCCCATTTCCTTCTATCAATGTGGCTTGAATGACCACAATACTGACTTTTAGATATTTTATTTTTTTAAATTCTAATCATTACATGTCTGTTCTTCCCTGCATTATTTACAATGTGGCTTGTCTTCTTTAAGTTAAATTGACAGTTTGACTTGTTACACATGTGTAACATCATTCCTGTGTGGTTCAACCCATATGTAAAGGCTACATGGGAAAAGGAGAGTCAAAGTTGCATGTATTTGGCATTGTTCATTTTTAATGTTTCTATTTATTCTCAGTTTTTTTTAACAACGTTGTTTGGGTAATTTAAGCCATAAAACCCACATAACCACCATCAACCAGAACCATCTACTGATCTAAACAGTTTAATACCTATTGATCCACTAATCTTATCAATACATATAAATAATCGGTGTCAAATTCAGTTTGTCATCCATTCATGGTCATCAGATATGACCAATTTGAATATTCAGAGGGTCTGTGGTTTATATGTATACAACCATCATTTTATACAACATTAACATGTCACTTTTTTCTTCTGTTTTGATATAATAACCTTCCGATGCAGTCTGATTTTTAATGAACATCTACATGATCTGTTAATTAAATATAGGAAAATGCATGATTTGCAGTAAAATAAAGAAGATTATATCATAACAAATAATATAACAAATGGTGATAAATGGCTCTGGGAAGATTACAACAACAGAGAAGTTCATTTGAGAGTTGACACAAAAGTAGCACTGGGTCTTTATGGGGTAATTTCGATTTTGTGATTTTCTTTTTTTTTATTTCCCAGTAAATCACATGTTTCTGTTCCATCTGTTCACAGCTGGTGGTTAAACTCACACCTGTAGTCAGGGCTTGGAACAACAACAACAACAACACAATGATGTATGTGACATTAAATCTGCAGGAGCCAAAAGTAGAGGAAGAAACATCATATTCTGAAGGTACATTCTGTACTTTCCTTCTGCAGCAATAATAAATATTTTAATCTGATGATTTTTCATGATTTTATAGACACATGAAGATTCTTTGCTTCATGTCATATCTGAATGAATCTGATCAGTGATTGGTAATGATAGCTGTCAATCATATATTTAACCCTACATGTGTGTGAAAATACCTCTGATTCATCAAAAATCCTCAGATCACTTACATTTAAATATGCCGAAAGTAATTATGGTTTATTTGGGCTTTTGGGGGTTTTTTAGGGGTTTTTTTTGGGGGGGGGTGAGGGTGAGGTTCTAACCCCAAGCTTTAATTTTTATACAAGATATCAAAATTGTACCTGTATGTGTCCATCCCACTGTCATCCTGCTTTAAAACGTCACCAGTATGTATGTCTTACTGCATCATTTAACATGAGCTGTTGATTGAGTAAATGATGTAGAGATATTTTGACAAAAACCAGACATTGACACTTTTTTTTCCTCCTGGACATCATTTGATGATGTTTCAAACAATTCCTCAGTTTGTCAGAATCTGTGTTGAACATGAGTCTGCAGATTTTCATTCCGTGCTGTTTTCTTGCTGTTTCCATCTAATGTGGCTCTAATTTTTTGAGTCTCCTTTACACTTACTCACATTGACATTTTAGCAATACACCGTGTTCTCCACCTCTTTCAAGTACAAAAAGTAATTTGCAATACTTTAAGTTTGTTTTTTTTCCTCTGAATCTCCAGTAATGTTTTTAAATACAAACTGTGAATGGAAACACACCTTTAGCAGGGTTAGAACAAACACACTTAGCATTTCTCAATTCCTGTATTAAATGTCCTGTATGTAGAATTGTGGCCAAAACTGGTACTGCAATCACATCCAAAATACTGTGGAGTGTGTCCCCTTCACCTCCCCCCAGACTAAGGGTTGCCAGATCCAGTATTAGCGTCTACAATAAGGAGCTACCACGGCAAGCAATGAGTTGTATGCCATAATTAAAGTCCTGGCCCCACTGCTATAGCCCTATGGTCAGCAGCTAGCGACTAATATTTAGACTATATTGTGTTTTTTATACATACTTTCCAACTATGACTATATAAATTAAATTTGTTATTAGAAATAATCATTGTCAAATAATATATAGGCTACTTGTATAATAACAGAGGGTGTATCCTAAAATAATTAACACCTTATATTAAGTTGTGCAGAATTATTAGACAGCATCTTTATTTTAGTAAAATTTGTAAAATAAAAATAAGAGTTTTACAGTAACTACCAGTGAAAAGTCAAGAATTGTAAAATACTTTTCAGATGGATGAAACACTCTTGAAATTGTTAAACTACTGTAGTAGATTTTGGGACTGATTTTAAAGATTTTAAAAGAATGATGTGTGAATCTCCCATGAACGCACTGACCTCTGTTTTTATGGAGGAATATGCTCCATCACATACACGGTAGTGTCCAGTAAAGGCCTTAAAGATGTTAAAATAATGGCATGGACCTTCCTCATCTGACCTGAAGCCAACTGAGAAGGAGAACAGCTGACCTCTGCTCTGAACAGGGTCTGGGAGGATGTGGTTAACAACTGACTGCATGAATGGAAGGGTTAGGACTGATACTGAAAAGAAGAGCGGATACACCAGGGTTCATTCCAAGTGTCAGGAATTGTTGAATTGCTTTTGAATTTTGAGTCACTTTAGCAACTTAAAAGAAATAAGTGAGATGTGGACATTTTAATTTTTCATTTAGTTTCATAATAATTCTGCACATTAGTAGTTCTCCAATAATACACACAGATGAATGTTTTTCAACTTCGGGGTCAGGGCCCAACTGGGGGTCACCTGGAGTTCAAATGGGATGCTGAAAATTTCTTGTACATTATGAAAAAAATATATATATTTTTTAAAAATCTTAAAAATAAAATATATTTGGTGAGTTGTCAGAGACAATCGCAAACCATAAGAGACATGGCAAACCGTGAGTCTGAAACTGAAGCCCTGTGCTCCTGTTTATCTGTCAAATGTTCATTGTGGTCAGTTTCAGGTGCTGCAGCTCTTTCATAATTCATAGTTTGAAATTATTGTTTGTTCAGTATTGTCAACCTTGTAAATACAAGCTGACAATTAATACAAAATACATGATTTATGATCTGTACATATCCTGGAAAATAGCATTCTCACTTTTTGTAGTAATCTACACTTGGCTTTTTGTCCTGCATCCATAATAATTTTACAGACTAAATGTCACCTGAAATTAATGTCCATTTGCAACATATACAATTATTACATGATCAAAAATAAATTAATTTTAGCATCAAAAAAAGTCTCAGGTTTGGATGTCTGGGGTCACCAGAAATTTTTGATGTTAAAATGGGATAATGGGCCAAAAAAAAGAAAAAAGCAAAAAATCCTTGCTTTCCTTCCTTAAATATTCAGGTTGGAGGTTTATTGTGAATCATCAGTTACTGTTTGTAACAAGTAGATGTTATGCTATGTAATGCTACGACTATGCTATGATAGTCCCTATCAAATAAAAATTTAAATTAAATAATATATTTTTCTCTCCCATACAGCTTCTAAAGTATTTACATTTTCCCCCAAGATTTGGTTTTTATGATTACATTTTGCTTTACATTCTTCTTGATGCATAAATTGACCAATGGATATGTATAACCAGTATAACCTTATTAAATAAACCTACCTTCGCATAGTAACTGTAAGAGAAATAAGTTTTACATGAATATGAAAAGAATCAAAACTTGGTCAAGCACAAATAAGGCTGTTTTCAGACAGCAGGTCTTAATGCACAATTTGGATTCTTTGTTTGGTTGTACATATAACTTCTATCAGTGTTGAACTGAAGTGACCCACATATGGGGGAAAAGCCCTGTTTTGAGCCACATTTACCTGCAGCTGGGTAATATTGAAGTTACTGGTGCATTCCTACTAGAGCTGAAACAATTAATCAACTCAAATTGATCAAAACATTTTGATTAGAGTTTTTGTGAATTGAAGCTTTGTTTCCTTAATTTCAATAAACACTGGTTCAGCTGTTGTCTTTCACACTTATTATGATTCCAGGATCAACACAAACAACATGGAACAAGAAGAGATGAGGATAAAAAGGGAGAACATGTCCACACTTTTCTTCATTGGAATCATCACTTACTCCTTTATTCTTTCAAACAAACTTTAAAAATATTGAATCTTTTTTTAGTCCTATGTTAGTTCTATCTTCCATCAAGTTGTTAATAAATTGGATCCAAATATGTTCAAGATTATATTGTTTTTAGATGTTACTTGACTTGTTACTGTAGTTTTCATAGAAACTGTTGTTATTGTTATTTCTATTGCTATTTTTTCATTTTTACTTCATAGTTTTTGTAGTTGTTGTTTCGCTTGGTTCCAGAATAAAGTACAAGTTGTTTGTCATTTTCAAACATGACTTTCACACATTTTAATCCATTAATATATAATAATTTCATCAAATCTAATTGAAGAATATAATCAATAGATTAATAACAAAATCATTGATAGCTGCAGCTCTAGTTCCCATCATCCCCAGTCTCCCCTACATTGTCTCCTATATGGACCACATTACACACAGTTGTTACTAATATTCATTTTATTTCATTTTTAGGAAATATGACTTTTAATGTCTTTTCCCGTGGCTCCAGTGTTATGTCATAACTAATTCAAGTACAACAACAACACAAAACTTTTATAATGTGTTAGCTGACTCAATCCATGTTGCCAGGGTCATGATCTAATAAAAAAAAGCTCGAAGGAAAAATGAAAAACCTGCAAGTCTGGGATTGAAACAGTAATGGCTGAGGTCACTGATGAACAGCTCAGAGCTCCAATAACTGCTTAAACTGTTTGCTTTTGAAACCATGTGCGCCAACTTGTGTCAGTAATACTCGTTAACAGTGGATCGGTGTTGTTGGTTTTGTGGGAGCCTTTAACAGCCTGGCCCCACAGGTCAGCCTGGTCCAGACTGAATGCAGCCTTTAAGTGACGGAGGGGCTGTAATCTGAGAGGAGCACGGTGGTATTATTAGCCAAAAACCCGAGCGCGCCACTTGAAACATCCAGATGTTGCGTTCGAGGCGCACAGTGAAGACGCGGAGTACAACGGAGAGCAACTTTTCACTCCAAACTTTTTTGTGTTTCCTGGTAGTGATGGAGGCTCAGGGCACTGGAGATATTTATTAAACACTTTTATCAGCCTGGAAGGAGTGAAGAGCAACAGTAGAAGCGTAAAGGAACTGCGTAAACTCCAAAACCAAACCTGAAATGTTCGTGTTTGGAATTAAATAGTCAAAGCGGATTGTGCTTGTGTTCACACGTCTAGAAAAGTAGAATTTGTGTTTGTTTTTTTATACATATATATATATTTTTGGATCAGTGAGTATGATGGCTTTTCTTCACTTGTTCCTGTGTTTTTGGATGGTGTCAGTGCCGGTGCGTGGAGCGTTTTTCCGCGGACCTTTACACCCGGAGATGTCCAACGGCACTTTCCATCATTATTTCGTGCCGGATGGAGACTACGAGGAAAACGACGACCCGGAGAAGTGTCAGATGCTTTTTAAAATGACCGACGAAAGGAAATGCGGTCTGGATGAGGACCAGGACTCTGTGATCCGGGACGATTTCACCATCATTAAAAGGCAGATCGAGGACTCGGCCAGGGTCCTGGAGGGCATCGGAAAAAGCATCTCCTACGACCTGGATGGAGAGGACAGCTACGGGAAATACCTGCGCAGGGAGACCACGCAGATCGGAGAGGCGTTCACGAGCTCGGAGAAATCCCTGCTGGAGCTGGAGGTGAAGTTCAAGCAGAGCCAGGAGACGGAGCTGAAGGAGGAGCACCGGCTCAGCGACGACTTCCTCAACATGATCGTCCACACACGGGACGTCCTCAAGGACACTGTGGACATTTCTCTGGGACTCAAAGACAAACACGAGCTGCTGTCCCTGATCATCCGCAGCCACGGGACGAGACTGAGCAGACTCAAGAACGAATACATGAAGTTCTGAGCCGTGCCGAGCCGACCCAGTTCAGCCTCTACAGCTGGGTTCACAAAGGGTGGATGGAAGAGCAGACAGAGGCACTGACTTCAGGGATGTTAGAGTTTCAAGGGTTTGATCACAGTTATTTCCAAACATTTTTACATTAGAGCTTCAGATGGTTCCCACAGGAGGAACTTAACCCATAAAGACCCAGTGTTACTTTTCTGTCACTTCCAACATATTTTATTCTCTAAATTTAACTTAAAAAAAAAAGTTATTTATCAAAATATATTATGACATAATTCTCTGTATTTTTTGTTTTTTTTTTCCCCCCAGTGAACATCAGGTATTTTATATACATTTCATTTACTGATCATGTGGATGTTCGTAAAAGTTCAGATTGAAGTTGAGGGTTATTATATTAGAAACAGAGAAAATTGAAGAAAACTTTATTATTTAACCAGGAGAGAAGATCCCATTGAGATTAAGAACCTCTTTTCCTTGGAGTCCAGGCCAGGTGGCATAAAATACAACATACCGTTAAAACACACAATAATTTGCAAGATAAGTCAAACTTTGAAAAACAAGTGCAAGTCATTGAGTTAGTATGTAACACTGAGTTAGGATTTAAAAGCCTGTGAGAGCCGGTGAGATCAGTTCAGTCAGTTTCCAGTTTTTTTAGTCATATATAGTATACATATATATTATAGTATAGTAGTCATATAGTCAACATATTCCATGTTTGAGGAGCAGAGCAGATGAATGCCCTTTTACCCAGCTCTGTATGGGTGAATGGTATAAGGAACAAATGTTCATTTGATCTCAAACAATAAAAATCAATACTTCTTATTAAAGTATGGCCTAGCAAATAAAGGTGTACCAGTATCTTTTGCAGTAAAATATATCATTAACTGAACATAAACCATACACTGTCACTAAACAAACTCTATGGGGTTTACTGAATCAATGTTGAAGAAGATGAAGATGCTTCCACGTTCAACACGGGTCCTCTGAACGTCAGAGTGGGTTATTTATGATGACCATAAAAAGATGGAAAAAATACATTTCACACCATTTTTTCTGATCCACTCATCCTCGTGATATGATTTGTGGATCAACAGGTATTTAACAGTTTAGATCTGTAGTTGGTTTTGGTTATCGATGGCTGTTTGGGTCTTTATGGGTTAACCTTCCTTAAGTGATTTATCCCCATTTATTGTAATATTATCTTCTGTAATTTTGCTTCTTTTTTGTGAAAATCAGGTATTTTCCTATATTTAATTCACTGTAGAATTCCATCAAAGCACAGAGTAAATTTAAAGGTTATTATATCAAAACAGAGAAAACTGTTTTGATGTGACTTTTTCCAGAAAAAATAACCTAAGTATTTTGATCCACTGTCATTGATCCAACTCCATGGGTTTTACCGATGAATCAATGTTGCAGAAGATGACGGTGTTTCTACAGTAACTCGGGTGCATCTGAAGAACCAAATGGGTCATATCTGATGACCATAAAAAGATGACAAATTTAATTTTACCGAGAATATTTCAACATGTTTATTTATAGGCTTAGTGGTTCAGAAGTTCTTAAAAATTGTGGATTAGTAGATGATTTTGGTCATCAGTAGCTTTTTGAGTCTTTATAGGTTAATAAGACCAGAACTTTCTTAAATCTAGACATTTTTCTATTGGCTGCTGTTCATTTCCACCTCTATAACTGAATATTGGTGAACTATAATGACATATGACACTAAAGAACATAAACAAACAAAGAAAGATCTTTAATTACAGTTTTTTAAAAAATGATTTGTTGGTGATCTCAAACTACTCTGGCAGTTGATTGTAAAATTATCCGATTCCTGCTTCTTAAATTTCCTAAAATATGCTGGTTATCAGCCAAACACATCATTTTGTGCTTTGGGAATTATTTTGGTAACATTCGCTGATACTTAACAGACTTGTTAAGTTAATGGAGGAAACAGACACATTAGTGACAGATGTCCAGTGAAAATAATCCTTAGTTGTTGCAATGACTTTACTAAATTTATAATTATTTCATCATTAGTGATTGATTTGAGTCATGAAAAACCTCAAAAAGTTCTGATTTCTGTTCTGAAACCATTTTTGCTTCCTCACTCTTTACTTCTTAATGACAGTGAATTGAATTTCTTCTTGTCAAACCAAACCTGATGTTTGAAGATGTTTTGTGCTTTAATAAACATTTTAGCATCTTCTATCATTTTACAGAATAAATAAAACCTGATGAATTAATAGAAAAAATGGTCAACAGGTTAACAAGCAATGAAAATCAGTTGTAGATCTGTCATTAATTGACTGGTTATAGATTAGCATATTAACACCAATTTTGATGGTTTGCAAAAACAACCTGTTAAGCCTGAATTCTTTTCTGGTTTGTTTCTTTCTTACTTTAACTTTAACTTAAATTGAATATCAATGCACAGACCAAACAACTAATTATTAATAAAGATAATAATCTCCTAAAATAATGATAAACGTTAGGATTCGTTTTAGCCGGACTAGTCGTACAGGTGTTTTTTGGTTCAATATGTCTGTGTTATTTCTCTGTGAACCTGAACCCCCTCAGGCCCCTGACAGTCCCAGTTACCCAGCATGCCACTTGGTTTTTAATAATCTGGTTAATTGCGTGTCATGTTGCTACTTGCACCACAATAGTGTATTATGACTAAAAGGCCCCTGGGTTTTTACATGGCTAAATGGCAGTTCTTTGTCTCAATGTAGGGGATAACTGTTGGTGGTTCTGTATTTTTTAGTCTGTGGGTTATGTACATGTTTCTCCAGGACCATATTACATGTTTAGTAATATTGTTCTGGAAAGACATGTGGTATGAGCAACAAATTCCACTTATCCTGGGACATCCAATTTCAAAACATCATGCTCATATTGATACTCAGAGGTTATATCCTGCCAGTAGTACTTTAAAATAATATATTTGTCTCTTAAAAATGTCATACAATGGGTGAGATATAATACATTTAAGAAACAAAAATTGTAGCTGTAGTGTTCTCTGACAGAGTGAAGTCGTTAAGATATTTTAAAAGCACGTCAGAATATGTCTATTATGGTAAAATAAATATGTTAAATTTGACAATAGAACTGTGATGCTGTGATTTGCACATAGAGATTTCCATATTTTTATTTGGTGCAGATCATTGGAACGGTCATGCACACCATAAAACTATAGTTATTCTACATAGAAATTAGAATAACATTTTTCCAATTATAATGAACCCTGTTAATTATTTTTGGTGATTATAAAACATAATGGATTCTTGTCCTAGTAAATGTCATATATAGCTCATTCTTCAAACTTTCTGTTTGTGTGTAAACCAGTGGCTTTACACATCAGTCAGGTAGAACCAGAATCACAACTATCAGATGTTAAATTCAAAATATTTCGGTTTCCTGTTGAATTATGGTGCAGAAATGTTAGCAAACTCTCTTTCTGTCCAACTGGAAACTACAGTTCAGCAGGGACAGAGATTACGAAAAGCACATTCACCTAGAGACTGGGATGGACTGTGTTTCAGGTTGATTATTTATGATGTTTTTAGTTTGATTTGGTTGGAAAAGGAGCTTTGAGATAGTCTACACAGTGGCTGTGCAGTCGACAGAGTAGACCTGACGCAGTGGCCTGAATAACCCAAAGTTTCAAACCTGGACAAACCAGAGCACGATGTAGTTCTCTGACATTTCAGATGAATGCTTCCAATGAATGTTTACATATGTAAACTCTCCTTTCCTACTTTAGCTTATGAGGCGAGCAGACTTTGCACAATTCTTTACTGTCCCAGCACTAAAGGTTGTGACTTGGTTTAAATGCAAAGCCTACTGTGTCATTTTGCACAGAGAGTATAATCTTTAAAAAATGTACAGTGTATTATGGGAAGTAAATAAATACTGTGAGCTCCATATCTAGAACCCCTAAATATGTATTCTTGTTTATATAAAGTTTTTAAATAAAGCAGCGTATCTATTCTATTCGTGTTTATCGCAAAAGATATTTGTTGAGATGTAATACTTTGACAGATGAGACTGCGGGCAGCACTCGAGGACTTCATTGTGGAACACTAAATCTGTGTGACAACATTCTTGATGGATTGTGTTGTGCCTTCTCAAATAAAGATTTTGTATTTAAGGTACAAAATTGTTGCAAGATCATGTTCTTTTTTTCATAAAACATGTTGAGATTTGGGGCGGCACGGTGCAGTGGTTAGCACTCGTGCCTCATAGCAAGAAGGTCGTGGGTGTGATCCCAGCACCAGTCAG
>JAPTYR010000018.1:24996794-25010847 GCA_029814505.1 Siphamia roseigaster | reverse complement strand
TATAAATTTCAGATCAAAATCTGCTCATATTGAGCAGATGTTCAGAGATTATGTCTGTGTTCCAAGGTGCAGAATGAACACATGAATTGTGTTTGTCCTGTCAATAAAACTGCTTATAATAAAATAACATTACCAGCCTTCATTTAGCACTAATACAGTACTAGTCTGTTCTCAAATATTATAAGGTTTACTCCTATTACATTTCTAAAAGCAGCTTGGTTTGTATTAAACCATTCCAAACTAATGCCTCTTTGTGTTGATCGTACAGCACAAAGGGAACTTTGTGAGCATTGCATTACAACAAAGCTATTTTTCACTATTCAAAAAGGAGGCTGTATCTTGTTAATAGATTCAATATCAGCTGAAAACAAGGTCGTAAACACAACTGAAAATCTGTATGTAAAACACACGGTCATTTGCCAAAGTTATATTAGATAAGTTTATAGTTATATCTTTCACATAACAGGCTAAATATTATTTAATGTTACCAATGTGACCAATTAATGTTGAAATTATCATGTCTCAAGTCAATAATATGGAATCTTGTTTTCATGCACATGACAAGACGTCAAAATATGACTTGATTGATAAATTGTACCTATCAATCAATGGAAAGTGTATATAGATTTCATGATGAAGTCCATTTGTTGCTGTGTATTGGATACCATTTAGTATCGAATACACAGCAATACTTTGCCGATAGTAAAAGCTATTTTTGCCGTAAGCACACCATTATTGCTGGAGATCAAACTGAATACTACTTCTGATGAGCTAGGTATAAAGCCTGTGACGGATATTTAGTTAGACATTAAATACACATTTCATTTTCAGATACAAATTAAAAATATAAATTATAAATAAAAACATAAATTCATGTAATCGAGGAACAACAATTATTTGTTGTTTCCATTCTGAGACTTTACTTTGATAAATTGGTCCAAAATAAAATTTGTCACATTTGTGTGCACTGCTACAACATTCATCAAAGTACTTATTTTGGACTAATCTGTTTCTTGTTTTCAAAAGAATGAGTGCAGTATCACAGTTTATTTTTTACTACTATATTACAAGATATTTTTATATATTTGACAGGATTTTTTTTTTAAATATGATCAATAAATGCTGTTCTAAATTCAAAGACATAATTGTGTAAATACCTGATTTCAATATTGACCAAAATAATCCTGATTTTCTCCGTAGTCGAGCAGCCCTTTATATATATATATATATATCAGACTAAATAGGACAATAAGAAAATTGTTACTTAAGAACAACGATGAAATTTATACATTACAATCTAAAAACATCATATGTGCTCCAAGTAATTATGTTAACTCAATATCTATATGAATACATTTGACATTTTGATGATTTTTGTACACATTTTTCCACAAAGAAGCTCAACACCAGTGACAAATTTCATGGAAATGCATTTCACACTACATTTAATCAAACAACACATTGCTGATTGTGACATACACACTGACTGTTGTACAGTTCCTTGAGGTAAAAAAAATCCAACATCAATTACATTAAATAATTGTGTGTATGAAAATATGACACAGATGAGTATAATTCTGATAACTGGAGACAACCGTGGATTTAATTTCATTATAAATATATAAATATGTTAAAGAAATAATCAGATGTTGTCAGTGTGATTTTGATTTCAAAATAATAATAAACTGTTTCTGACTGTGTCATTTGCATTGCAGATTATTTACATATTAAAGCAATATACATTGTATAAAACCTCAATCTCCTCAAAACAAATACAGCACTTAAAATCAGTGTGAGATGACTGAGCATTTCTGTGGAACTTCATGTAATATACTTATAAAGCAAATATTGCTCATTTCATAGCTGGCTACAGAAGGTGTGTTCCAATAACGTACGATTTTGGTTTAATAAATTATTTTATTGATACGTAACCTTACTGGTGACAGAAAATGGACGATTCCCCACAATGATCTTTTACAAATGACAGGATTGTTATGGACATACAGTAGTTTACGCCTCACTGGCTAATACTAGTGGGGGCTAGGGAGCATTTTACTCCCAAGTCACTGTCAAAGTAAGAGTAATGACAAACAGGGGAGGAGGACAGACCGAATACCAGGTCAAAAAAAGACAACACTGTGTCGGTCAGCGTTTTCAATGTTATTTTCGCCAGGCCTCGGCTCATCCTACACGTTCACCCCATCAGTGCATCCTCTCACCTCCACTCTCCACGAGCCTTATACTTTCCTACGTCACTGATGGATTAGCTAGCTAGCTCCACTAGCCGCTACCAGTAGCATCTATGACTAGTCGAAACGACAATAAACGTCAACCTGTCAAAAGCAAACAACATTAACAACCACTGTAAATGACCGGAAATACATGGCACAAATGCGACAGAAGGATGTAAGTGACGGAAGAGATGTTAAATATGTATTAACTAGCTCACCTGCTGACATTAGCCGGCTAGCTGCGAACGGTCGTTGCGGGGAAGGCTGCTGCTGATGACGGCCTGGGTGGCGCGTGCCCTCCTCGGTCACGGGGAGAGGAGGCAGTGGCGAGCTTTGTTTCTTCTAGATTAGTTTATCATCGGAGACGGAAGACGATGTTTCTAACGGATCTAAATGTTCGGTCCGACTCGTCCGTAGAGTAAATGCATGATGGGAGCTGCAGCCCCGCTCTGTCAGTTGCAACAACCTGCCTTCATCATCCTCCTCCTCCTCCTCCTCCTCCTCAGCCTGCAGGAGTTCCGCATACGGAGCCTGAACGGAAGCGATAAAAACACGCCTGACCACATCCACACAACCATCCACCACTACTGTGTCCGTGGACATGGGAGTCCAACACTGTCAGAGCCGCACTTTATTTATCCTTAAACAGTCCGTTTTAGGTCTTAGAAGTAATACAACAATAATGAGACTAAATAATATTACCTCATTATTATAATGCATCATGTTACTAAAAGACCAAAATCTGTGTAAATTAGTTTAATTTATGTTCACATTTATCCATTAAAATAATTATATAAAACAATGGCCTTTTTTCAAAACCACCTTTGTCGTATGTTACATATAAGGGTCATATACTTTATATACAGTGCATGCACTGAACATAGAAGTTTATAACGTGATGACTTGGAAATAATTAATATCAATACTAATATTGTTAAGTCAGTGTGAGATGTTCTTGTGAAATCATATTGTAAATATATAAATAATTTATAGGTATGCACAGAACAAGTAGTACAGTAGTATGCATATATTATTCATACTATAATATTATATTTAGGAATGATAAGCTACTTATTGTTATGGACTGCTGCTCAACCACTTTGCCACCTGTCACTGTCATGACTTTCCAAGGTGCAATGTTGCTTTTTCAATACTGTTGTTTTATATAGGGATTTATTTGATTTATTTATTTATTTTCTGTTAATTTTTTCTTGCAACTTTGCAAAAAAGAAAGTTCTCTCTTATATTTCCTATATCATTTTTAATTTTTCTTCCTGTCTGTTGTTTTTTTTCCTTTTTTCCACTGTAAAGATTGCAATTTCACCATGGTGGGAACAATAGTCTCATCTTATTTTATATTCCCTGTGTCTTTTAAAGCTGTGCCCATACTTCCTGTATTTTCTTCTTTTATCTGAATAAATGCAAATGATACCTCATTTCAACTGTGGAAGCATGCTAAAATGTTGCCTATGACTTTTGCACAGTACTGCATGTTACTTGTTATTGATTAAATGAGGTTATATTAATTTAAACAATTTATTCATTTGTTACATTTGTCAAGTAAACTTTTGTGTATTTTGTCAGTTCTTTGCTTTACATTTATGCACAAGAAATTCCTGATGTCTTTGCACATATCAGGCATTACAGGGTGACTTTTCACCATTTGAAAGCTTTATAATTCCCTATTTACATATATTGTTTATATACAATTTTTTCTTTTACCTGAAAGCAGATCGTGGCTTTATCTGATTATGTACTGGTTCTTTCTGTGGACCATTTTCATTTCATATTTGTTTTCATTTTGTCTTTTACATTTTATCATTCTCCTTTGTATGACATATTGAACTATTAAGTGTTCTGTAAATGATTTTCAGAATAGCTATACAGAAAAGTTGCCCATTTTCCATCATAGGATGTCCATAAGTGTTGTAATATTATTATTATTCATTTATATCCTTATTATTAAATCTACAGTATATACTAGAATCCATGACAAATTTATTTCGACTCACATACGCTTCACCTTTTCCCTGCCACAGTTCCATGTTGCAGCTGCACAATGGAACTAGATTCACCAAGATCAGTGAAAACAGATTTTCATATTAACCTAAAAATACACATGTATTTGAATTAAAATGGAAATTAGGACAGTTTCCATAGTAACACAGTGGTATGAGGAATAGTTTTGTTGTCAATAAAATAAAATACCTGACACAGAAACCGGTATTCTAATCGTGATTAATTCATAAATTTGAAGCCCAGTATCTGGGAAAGAGTTTTTTGTTACTATCTACCACCAGACCCCAGTGAGTCTTAAAAACTAGAATAAACTTAAATCAAATGAGGGGGAAAAAAAGCACTCAGAGTTCAGACCTCCACCAAGCAGCTCAGTTCCGTCAGATTGGGATTTCCACCGAAAATAACAGTCCTACAATTATTTTGTCTAGATCTTTAGATTCCTTGAAGATGAAAATGTACCTCTCGCAAGTGGATTCATGTTGATATCATCATTAGTTCAGTAGTTATACACAAAATTGTCTTTTTTGATAATGGCTGTTTTCTTCTGTATCATCACCAAAATTGAATCATTTGTTCATTTGACCATCCTCAAGTTTCCCTGAAAATTTCAGCAAAATACATTTGCAAGTTTTTTTTTTAGTTATTTTGAACACAGACAAACATACAAACGCCGGCAAAAACAGAACATCCTTGTTGGAGGTAATTATTTGCAGAGGTTATTGAATTCTACAACAGGGAGGGGTCAAACAGATAAACGTTACACCATTATTAAATCTGGGAGTTTGTTACAAAGATTCTTTTTTTTTTCCTGTCTCCATTTACCAAGACTTTACTGGAAAATGATTGCAAAGTATTTTAAAAGCCAAAAATATCCACTACAATATATGTTTGAGTCCTGACTTGAGCATATAACCATCTAAAATAGTCACTAATTCCAGTTTGAGCACTACAGAATATCTTTATTTTGAACTGTACATAAAAAACAGAAGGTCTTCAGAAGTTACAAGTATTAAAATAGGTTTGCATTTCTATATCTCAATAATGTGTCACTCGTTAAAGACATCAGAGCTGACAACTTACAGAGGACAATCAACCTCAATACCTACATAATTACAAGAACACGTACAAGGGCAACAAACAGATATAAGACAACCACTGGTGTTTTTGACATACTAAATATCAAATGTTTTCAGTTTGGTTAAATTCAGTAAATTCACTTTGGACTCGTGGTTGAAAATTCACTCCAATGTTGCAGCTATTTTTTTTTAATCCGACTGTCGGTGTCAGAATGAGCTAAATATGCAGCAGAAAACCATAACCAAAGAGCTAACCATGCTTTTCATGGTAAAAGAGAAACGTTCAGATCATGATGAGATCAGTCCACTCTCATACTAGTCAGACCATTTTTAATATTGACAGTTTGTCAAAAGCAAAATATAACCCATGGTTGAGGGGATGTATAAAAATAAAAAGCCACCATTTTATACCACAAATAACCCAAAAAAAAAGGTAATTTTTGAGAATTAAGCCAATAGGTCTGATTCAATACATGGTCAGAAAATGCAAAGACATTACTGGTGTTCTGGCATAATGAATGGAAAGCTGTTTTGCAAAGTACAGTGGGAAATAATACATGCTTATTGGAAGCTATTGGTTCCATTTTCTTATTTTTAACTCAAGCGTGTCTTTTTAAATTAGTAATGCAACATACCAATAATACAGTAAAATGGGATTGCAGCTAAAATCTTCTAAATCAGAGCCTGACTCACTTCTACAACAAGAGACAAAAATGTAGGCTATCTAAAGAATCAGACCAGGGGGGGAAAAGCCTGTTGCATGTTTCTGGAATTATTCTCCAGCACCAAGAAGCTAAGCACATCCCTTATCTATGGCTCCATTTAAGTGACAATTTGACAAACCTAAATTTATAAATCAAAATATACCCTCTAAAACATAAGAGGATAACACACCAGTTTATGGTTTGACCAGTGTACTGAAGAAAACCACACGACACCAACCTTTTCAATCAGGGTCACAGTGTGTTAAACCAAATAAAATGGAATCAACAGAACAAAAAATGCTTTTTTTTTTTAACATCAAAATTAGTATTATAAATAAGAAGTAGCACTTCAATGAAGTGTGTCTAATTTTCCCACAGTAGATCTACAATTTGACATGAATTCAGAGTAATTTTCTATCCACATACATAGATTAAATCAATCACTTATTGATGCCAGATTCTGCATTTCTTCTGATAACCAGGCTTAAGTCATTTTATAGACAAGCAAGCAATTCTAATTATTTAAAAAAATGTTTTATATCGTTTTCTTCAGTGAGCTCCTGTACCATAATCTTATTTATGTTTCTGCAAAACAGTCAATGAATGTGGGTTTACAAGCCAAAATGCAAACTCTGATGTTTCTGAGTCAATATATTAAGTGTAATACAACTTTATTCAGAAAAGTTAGTCAAAAACAGTATGCAATTGAGACATGTTGTTGGAAAAGTTAATAATATTTAAAAAAATTAATACACATTAGTTCCACCATGAAGTGCTTTTTGGACAGTTTTTTTCCCCACATCACATGAAAACCAGGCCTGCCTGTTGAAGATGCCACAGAAGTTTGCATCTGTGCTCATTTGAAGACTTCAGGTCCCATTTTAGCTGAAATACATTATGTGTAAAATGCATTGCTCATTAAGAAACATAGGGGTTTAGTAAATATAATTATTAGTTAAATAAAACAAAGGAAAATTTACAGATTAAACAGATTTCAGAAAAACTGCAACGCGATGGGAGTTTACATAAAATAATTGATTTCCAACCAAATGAAATATTGCCTCAGCATCAATGCCAGGATCTCAGTCATCAGACTCCACTCCATTCTGTCGTCCTCTTAATATAGATTTAGTGAGGTATCCTAAAATCTGACCAGTTAAAGCTGCTTTTGTTGAAGACTAAAGTAGACCTTTAAGTTAGTTTAGCACTTAATTTTCAGTTATACATTTTGCCACATTTCATTCATACAGTATAATATTAATAAAAATAAAAGCCAGTAAATTTCACTATGTTCTGGCATGACTGTATGTACACCGTCTACACATATTTGTCACATGTTTAATGCTATTGACAAAATCACATATCCAATAAGAAAACAGCCATAAGTTTTGGAATCAATTAAAAAAGTACATAAGAGAAGTAATTTAGATAAATACATACAACCTCAGGATTGGTTTTTACTCATTTAAAAGGTGGACAATTGTAGCCTTATGTTAAAATCTGTATTAGATAACACCTTAGGCTCACAATAACAAGCTGCTAATTCATAGACATGTTACTTTATGCATTTATTCTTTAGGATTTAGATTCTGCATGACCATATTCTACAAACACCGAACTGTTGAGGTTTCAGATTTTTGCTACAAATAGCCCGAAAGTATTAAGCATTTTTAGGGGAATATTGATATTCTGTTGCACTAATGCAATACAGTGAACATATTAAGATTAGAATTCATGAATGACGTCCTTCCTGTTGGCCAATATTCGTATGTATGATGTTCACTGACGGTAGTAATGACAGACCCTACACCATTCAGTTCTGTTTCAGTTCAATTTGTGACCCAGCAGCAGTTGATGTGTGTTGTGTGATTCACCAGCTGATTGTGTTGTGTACCTCACTATTCACGTGATCTGCAGCACCAGCACAAACAGAGATCAGCATCGGAGCAGACAAACACTTCTGTTAAACACTGGTTTTGGCATCAAGATCCAAGAATTTTTGGTTCAGTACTTCAATAACGACCATCAATAAGCAGTTACTAGACTAGTGAACAGTAATGGGACTGAATTGCCAAATTATTTTAATAGCATCGAGTAACCAAATATCCACCAACCTCTGGGAATTGGAATAAATGTTAATGTTGTCTAATGGCAAACGCAAACTAGCTGTCTGTAGTGACAGCTAGGGGTGTATCCCCAAATGCCCCAGGCCTTAACCAGACAGCTATGATGACATGATGTGAGGCATCCCCAGGTCATGACCTTTAATTTGCACTTAATTTGAGGTCAATGGGACAAATAGTTCCAGAGATATAGGCAAAAGAGCATTTAGTGATTTCAAACTTTTGAGCGGCCCCTTGTGGCCAAACTAGAAATGGTAAATCATTCAAAATTGAATCGGTTCTTCCTCTCCATTATATCTATCCATATGCAAAAGATGACATTTGTAAAACAAATATTCTTCAAGTAATTTCGTTAACGCCTACAGTATCCAGAGCCAGCGGTGAGACCAAAAACATAATTTCCCCGAAATTACATTTGGGGATATAATTACCAACACTTTTTCTATTAAAAAAAATCAATTTTAATATTAGTTATGTGCAAAATGTTTTGTTTCCTGTGTATTTATTAATCATTTTCCTGGTGAAGGACAATGGAGGCAGGACTGGTGACAAATGAATTCTTAAAGTGTTTATGGTGGAAATTCAGAAGGCGCATGTCCTGATAAAATAAACTGAATTCCTTCAGAAACACTTCACCTCAAAAGACTACAGTAGGAAACATGCTCCTAACTTTCAACAGCAACATGTGAACAGGATTTCCAAATCACCAGAGTTCCATATGTTAACTAGTCCCCTTTAGGTTATTAAACAGTTTAATGTGTAGAGCTTTGATCATGAGAACATTATCAGTCCTATTACTGAGTGGAAATTGTTCCATGATGTCCAAGAAAAGCAGAATATGGCCATGCAGAATAAGATGTAAATAAATGTTTCATAATGACCACTAAACAGCCAATATGTTACCAATATATATATTCTAATGACTAATTCATGGTATGATTCTGCCAATAGTGTATCCATTCATGGAATTTTAAACCATAACATCAGTGTTCTGTTTGAAAATAAAGAATTACAGATCCACATTCAGATAACTACATCCTGCCAATGAGGCTCCTGAGTTCATCACTCTGCCTCCAGCTACTTCTGTCTGTTCACTTTCTTGTGCATTGGTATGCGATTGTACAATCTTGTGGATACTTTTCATGTGTGCACTCTATACATCTTGTGAAAATAAATATACCATTTACATCAATGTTTCTGGGCATCTAAAAGGGTCCCTTATGCACTTGAAAGAAAACTCAAGTAATCTATGAGATATTAAACACACCTCTAATTCCCAGAGGTCTACTTCACATTACTTTACCTGAGCAACTACACCATCCTTTTGATTTCTCCACTTATTCCAAAATAAACACAAACCCTTATGTTCCTCCGACCAGATGGCCTCCCATTTAACCAAAACATCATCAGATCAACAGCAGATCAGCATCTGCTTTATATCCATTCCCCTCTATTGCACATTTGTAAAACCAGTCCTTCTACAGAATGTGCATCTGTGATCCTGACATTAGTGCCACAGTCCAGACCTGCTCAGAGCGTTCTCATTATCAACATTAGACCTCGACTATTGAACTGCACTAGAGATTGACAGAACTTGTAATGAATCAGAGATAAGTGGCTTCAGAGCCTGATGCTGGTGTTTAATATTGCAACAATCAGCGCATGTCAGCATCAAAAAAAAAAAAAAAAAAAACAATAAAAGCTTGAAGAAAACTATGTTCATGTTTCTCCAGATGAAAACAGAACCATTTAGCAGTCTGTCTGAGAGCAACATGGCTCGCATCCTCCAAAAGAAAAAAAACAATATTTCTTGCTCTAACCAATCCCTGACCCGATGGGCAGAAAGTAGTCAGCGTTTGAGCTGGATGTCTATCCATCTGAGGCTTCAGAGCCACGGAGTGTGACGTCGACTTTGCAGTCACTCATTGACATCCCAGATTTCAGACAGCAGAGGGGGAAGTTTCTTGTCCTGGAGGCGGAGGGCGAAGACCTGCTCTGAGTGGACGCTGCTTAATGTACGGAGGCTGACCAGCTTCATCAGCATCCGGGGGAACATCAGGTGGTCCTGAAGAAACAAAGGACACAGTGTTACAAAGAAAAAGCACAAAGGGAGAGGAGACTGCCCTGAACAGAAACATGGACAAATGAGGAGACAACTGGATGAAAATTATTAGACAATCTGTCTTTCTGCAATTAACTGAACAAGCCAAAGTTATTCTGCATAGTGACAATTCTCTTCTCCATTTACCTGTATAAAATGAGCTGCAGAAACATAACAGAAATATCGTCTTCTATCAATATTTACAAATCATATTTCAAACAATCCTTACTTATCCTTGCTCTGTATAGCAATGAGTCTTTCAATCTTTAAAAAAAATAAATCTTTTTTTTTTTTCAATGCAAAAACTGGGAGACAGGCACATGTAGAGAAGATGTGTGAAATTTGAAAAGAACTGGGAGAATATAAGTTGTAATTTTCAAATATTAGTAAAAAAAAATATTAAACTAACTGTGCATTGCACCTCTACGGGTAAAGAACATCTGCCAAATTTTGAAAAGAATTGGTTAAATAGTGTCAGAGAAATCAGTTGTACAAAAAAAGTAAAAAGAAACAACAGCAATACAGGGAATATACATGTACATAAAGACTATTAAGATGAATGTGGGTTTATGATCAGTTCAGTCACTGTTTGACAGTAGACAGGTGGTCATGACACAAGCAACAATCTCAGATCATGATCTTTGCCTGGTGTTCCTACACATCACAGTGAGCCCCTTTTAAGGCCACATCAGTTCCATGACTTCTGAGCCTCTAAGCATCAGAGGTTTTGCCCTTTTCTCAGATAAGGTCTGAAAACAGCAGAAGGCCCAAAGTCTGCACAATCACAACTCTGATTCTGGACGTTTACAGCTAATGGAGTTTTTTGTTTGTTTTTTTATTATTTCTTCATCCTTGTTTGTTTCTGCCTTCAACAGAACATCAACATCAACACTGAGTTCAACAAAGTAAAACTAGAAAAGCACTCCGAGTGGAGAGCTTCACAAAGGCAGATTAGTCCCCCCACCATGATTGATTACCTCTGCCAAGGAGGTTATGTTTTTGCCAGCGTTGGTTTGTGTATAAAATAACTCAAAAACTAATGAACGGATTTTGATGAAATTTTCAGGGTAGGTTGGTAATAGGAAGATCAACAAATGATTACATTTTGATGGTGATCCAGGAGACAAAAACCGCCATTATCAAAAAAGAAAAGTTTGTGAATAACTACTGCACTAATAATGATATCAACATGAATGCACTTGCTAGATGTACATTTTCATGCTGAAGGAATCTTAAGATGGAGACAAAATAATTGTAGGACTGTTATTTTAAGTGGAAATCCCAATATGGGGGAACTGAGCTGCTTATTTAATTGTACAATGAATTCCTGGTAACAACGCAGTGTTTCTGCTGGTAAGGTTTTGCCATGGAATGTCCTGACCTGTCAAATGAAAGTTTGCAATGCTTCAGGAAGAAGGGAAAAGATGAATGAGTGATAGGTTTCAATTGTACTTCATGGTGGTCCCTCTAGACCCCCCACCCCCCCAAATGTAATCATTTGTCCCTTGTGTGTATCAACATCTCCTGAAAATGTCATCTAAATTCATCCATAACGTTTTGAGTTATCTTGCTAACAGTCAGAAACAAGAGACAGACAAACCCAGATGAAAACATAACCTCCGCTGTTCCTTGAAACAAAACAAATTGTGCTGTGCATAATGCCCATCGGCCAGAATGGACAAACGGAAAAACAAAAAAATGATTACACTACCCCCCTTTTGGCAGGACAGCTGAGGGGGCGTCATAATTTATTTTATTTTTTTTTATTTAATTTTCGATCAAAAATAAAAACACAGTTTAAGCGACAACAGGTTCAGACAAATTAAAAGGAGAAAAAAAGCAATGTTTGACTATTTACTGCATTTTAAGTCTGCTATGATGTGGTGTCATCAGGCCCGGCCCTAACCATTTTGACACCCTAGGCAAGAATTCAGTGGCGCCCCTTGGATTGCAAAATAAAAAAAATAAAAAAAAAATCACTGGTAGCGCACAGATGCTCTCAACAGATACTCAAACAGATACACACACTCACAGATACTTTTTACTTAAGGCATTGCTTTATTTAAGAGAAATTGTGTGTGCACAAAACTTGAAAAAAAAAGGAGAAACTTCAAAAAAGGTGATTTTACCAGGACCCCTGGTGGTGGTGATGACTGAACAAATGCACCATCACATCCATAGTCTAACATCACACCCTACAGCCTTACTCTTCTGGCCTTTTTGGCAGCAAGAGGAGGATTTTCAAGGGTGGGACTGAGGAATCTCAGCAAAGAATCTGAAAAGAGAAGAGAAACAGTCAATAATGATGCGAAACATTACATAAAAGGGGAGTACAAAAAATGGATATATGATGATATAAATAAAAAGCTAAAACACTGTACATAGTATTACCTATGATAGTGTTACCTACAGCATGAACATAATTCACAACAGGTGTCTCTGAAAGGCTTGTTATAATATTAATTAATATACTGTATTAGTAGGCCTTATGATTATCATTATAGTGGGATAAAGATAATAAGGATCCTAGAGTAAAGAGAGAGACTGAAGTATTGTTAGTATACAATATTGCATGAAGGAATGTATACTGATAGAAAGTTTAACACTATAAAAACACACAGTAATGTTTCGCTAACCAGGTGTCAAATACAGAACAACATAACAAGTGGAACCTGGTGAATAATTTAGATCTACAGTATTGCCAGAATTTTTACCTGAGGAAGGTAAGGGGGAGGCAATTACATTATTCATTTCTGTTATAGCCTTGTCATTCTATCAAATTCAATCTAATACTGCTCTGCTATATAAAAATACAGTACGTCTCTGCTTCTATAAACTGATGCAGTTAACACTAGCTATTTATTGACTAGATTTTAAGACATGCTCATACTCAATGACACTCTCAAATTTAATATTTTTTCTGCAACAGGAAAACAACCCTGGCATCATCTTTTCTTGAAAACTTACCTCTGTCTTTGTTGCGTTTTTTTCTCCTCATATTTCCTTTTTTTCCTCTGAGCACCAGACAGTTTGGGACGTTTTGACAAAACGTCCCAAACTGTCTGGCGTTGAGTCATTTCCAGCAACAGCAGCAGCAAGTGTCCAGTGGCACTGGCGAAAACCACGGTGTGTACTTCTTAAAGCAACAGCGCAGAATTTCTTTGAAGGGTACCGCAGTATTTTTTAATGATTAAGTTTAACAACTTAAACTCTTAAAAAATGCAGGGGGGGGGGCGCCGGATGAGGCATTGTATATTGGTTTTGGTGCAGATTTACTGTCATTCTGTTCATTGTAGTGATATTTTAGAAACATTAAACCGACAGTGGTAAATTTTGTCCTTCGATCGTCGCCCCCTAGTGGCCGCGGCGCCCTTAGCATTAGCCTAATGGGGGAGGTAGGGAGAGAGACAGAGAGAGCGAGAGAGAGAGAGCTAGGGTTAGGGCTGCTACAAACAGCTCTGGGGAACCATGTGGTGGATGGCCTTAAATGTGTACAAAGTGACATGAAAGTGATATAAAATTTGACCAGGAGCCGGTGAAGCTGCTGATGGATGGGGGTAACAAGGTGCAAGGAGGGGGTTCTATAATGCTGAAGGAGGGGGGTAACACGGCGCTAGGAGGGGGTTCTACTGCTGAAGGATGGGTGTAATAACATGCGAGGAGGTAGTTCTATACTACTGAAGGATGGGGGTAATAAGGTGCGAGGAGTGGGTTCTATACTGCTGAAGGATGGGGTAATAAGGTGTGAGGAGGGGGTTCTACTGCTGAAGGATGTAGTAATAAGGTTCGAGGAGGGGGT
>JAPTYR010000018.1:24770458-24780620 GCA_029814505.1 Siphamia roseigaster | reverse complement strand
GACAAACAAACAGTAGAGCAGTGTTAAACCAACACCCCAGGAAGGACAGTGTCTGTTACAATACAATACTAGTTATTTATTATTGTTGTTATTAATAATAATAATAACAATTATTATTATTAATAATAATGAATTAATTGAAGTATTTATTTATTTTAACTTAAGTTTAGTTGGGGATTTTTGGGGGGAATTTTTTTCTAGTTATTTATTATTTTGTAAATAATCTTGTTTTGTGCATTTACATATTACTTTTTGTTTTGCTACATTTAGTTTTTATTTTTTTCTTCACTTTTATTGCGTTTGTGACTTATTTTGTTCATCTTATTATTTTGTTGGTTTATTATTCATTTTTATTGACCACTTTGGCTGTTTTTGTTATTTTCTTTTTTTTTTTTTTTACTGTGGAACATCTCAGGAGTTGAAGGGTTAAACACAAAGCTGATATTCTTGCAGGAATTGTAGAAAAACCACAGTTCAACAGTTGTGAGTGGATCAGTGGTGTGTGCTGTCCTATGGATCTATAATCACACTGTTTGATTATGGAACCAAAAAAGTGAATTTGAGGTGAAATTTTCTACGACACACCTGATGATTTCTCACGGCACACTAATGTGCCACGGTGCACTGGTTGGGAAACACTGGTGCTGTGTTGAAAGCTCCTTCTCTTCCCACACATGCACTAATCTGGTTCACAGTCCGGATAGCTGCGGTCCCGTGACTGCAACAATAACAACAAAAGCAAAAAACAGTGGAGCTCAGCCATTGGATGTTTTACCTGTCAGTCAGAATAAAGCCGCAGTCTGATTGGCTGCTGACGCTGCACCCCTTTCTGTCAAGCTGTCACACGTTCTACTTCCTGGTGTGATCTATCGGGTAAACGCAGCGCTGCATCAAAGATGGCTTTTATCATCCAAGACCTAATTCATGGAGCCGTAATATTGTGAAAGATTAATATATATATATATTGCACGAACAAACAGCGGAGAGCCGGTGGTAGTGCGAGCCGTGTTCGTACTCCGCACCGCTTGCTCTCTCCATATGCTAACTTCTCTCCACTGTGCGAGCTAGCTCACATTGTAAATATTAGCTAGCCGACGTAGCTTGCTTACTGTTGATTGATAAAATGGCTACCATGGAGAAACTGATGAAGGCCTTTGAGTCTCTTAAGTCATTCCAGCAACAACAGGGACCACCGACCGCCGAGGAGCTTGTCCAGAGGCAGTAAGTAGACATTTGTCTCAATGCCGTTTCTTGGAGCTTAGCTGCTGAGCTAGCGTGTGTGCGCCTCTGGTAACGTACAGGTTTAGCGGATGGAGCTCCGAGCTAGTTACGCTGGTTAAGCTAGCGACAGCCAGAGTCCAAGCTGTTATCTATTTTTCTTTTTATTTTCTTCCAGGTGTTGACACATTTCCGTCTTTACCGAGGTGTCCTCTGTCTGATATTCTGACTGCCAGCTAGAGATATTTTAGAATCAGTTTGAGACGCTTCTAGCATGTTAAACAGTCGACAATTTGTACCTGCGCACCTGCTAAAGGAACCCTGGGTCCAATGAAAAGGTACCTGCTAAAGGAACCCTGAGTCCAATGAAAAGGTACCTGCTAAAGGAACCCTGAGTCCAATGAAAAGGTACCTGCTAAAGGAACCCTGAGTCCGATGAAAAGGTACCTGCTAAAGGAACCCTGACCCAAAGGAAAGGGGACCATCTCCATAAGCTGCAGTTGGAAGTGTAGTGACACCGTCCACAGAATAAGGATGTACTTAAATTCTTCCTCGGGGCAGATGTTGGGACTTGTTTTTATTTGTTGTAACATCACATCCTGGTTCATGGAGAAAGAGCAGGTGGTTCTACGTGTCATGTAAAGCTTGTTGTACATGTTTGTGTCATTCATCAGTCCACTTTCCCATGTCCTACTGTCTGGGTAAGGACAGTGCTATTTGAATCTATTTAAACAAATCCTCATTGGGTTTGTTTGTGGACTTTAACAGGTGGTCAGTGCCATGCAGACTGGAGTCCCCATTAAGCTGAATGCAACTTGAACTGCATTTCTATGAATTAGGAGTTATTAAAGCTAGCTCTGCGACACAGCGCCATGTCAAACCGTTGATAGTTTTCCTCAGTGTGTGAATCCACATGTTTAAAATGGTGTCAGAATACTGCCCCAGATATTGTGCTCTATTATTTTGACATAGTTTGCTCTGCTGCTGCCAGTTTACTGTTGTACCGTCTGGTGTTTCTGTGTAACCACTAATACTATGGGGTGTATGGAATAAACTAGTTATAGTGAGTTTGAGAGAAATGGGTATTGTTTTTTTTTTTTAAATTCGTGATAGTTAACAAGACAACAGAGAACAGAAACCACAAGACATGCATCAGACCAAACAAACAAAAAAGAAACAGCAGAGTAATGACAAACAACAATACTGACAATACTTACAATGAAAAGGTGCTAAATGTAAAAAGAAACGAAACAATATGAAGTGATTATTTGTGAAAAGGGAAAAGGAAGAGGGGAGAAAAATAGAGGGGGGAGGAAGGTGAGGGGGAAAATGATATTTATAGTCAGAATGATAACAACAACACAGTGTATAACAATATAAACATTTTTGGTTAATTTTTGTAAATCAATGAATAATCATGTATATTAATTGTGATTTCAATATCAATCAAAAATAATCGTGATTATTATTTTTTTCCATAATCATCCAGCCCTATTCCCTGCGACAATTTTTATTTTATTTTTTAATTTATTTTTTGTTTGTTTTTTGTCCTAGGTACCCAGCGAGCTAACGCCCGTGCTCCTGCTCCTTACAAGCGTGATTTTGAAGCGAAACTGAGGAACTTCTATCGAAAGCTGGAGACGAAGGGATATGGCCAGGGACCAGGGAAAGTCAAGTATGTTTTCATACTCAAACATCTGCAGCATGAGTACTGGAAAATATTTGATCCAACAATTAGTCAAGTCCCTACTTGTTATGTACTATACAGGAAGTAGTGTGTCTTCTAAGATAAATTAAGATCATGTTTTTTTTTTTTAAGGATTTTTTTAAAATACCTGACGGTCCGAAATGAGGAAAGATTTGTTGGAACTGGAATATGCATTTGTTATGGACAATTTTGTATATACACTTCAAGCCTACTTGCTTGGGTTTCAAGCCAAATGCACAGAATAGTAAAAAGTAAAAATGGGTTTTATGGTTTGTTTGTTTGTTTGTTTTTTTATTCAAACATACAAACTGCGTCTGTGTTTTGTACAAGTTGGTGATTGAAACCCCATTCAATGTTCACTCTTCCTTGGCTAAATATGCATCTTAAAATATGTACCTCATGTCAATAATGCTGCAATGAGATATGAAACTAATCGGTATTCAGTAAATATGTGGTGTATAGGCCTTATTTGAAAATCTGGATTTAGACAAAGCCAGTGCCTCACTTGCCACAGAGCTCACTGCACGTCACTGATAGAACGTTGTGATTGGCCCAGTCAATCTTGAACCAGAGCCTGCAGAGGCTCTATGGAGGGGGTCTACACCCACTTTCCAGGCAAAAAATAAAAGAAGCTACTGGAGGCGAGCTAGAATTCTAGGCTACTACATCATATCAGTCTAATGTTAGTTACTATGTCCAGCAATACTTAGTCAAAATAGTATCTTTCAGGCTCACCAGGGGTGCCAGTGTTGTAATTATCCTACTTCTGCAAAAAATCCTACCATTGGACGAAATGACACATCTGCTGATCTGTGCTACCTCGTCATAAAATTAATGCGTGTGCGTCCAGTTTAATTTTTTTGTCATCAATGTCTTAATGTTTTTGTTTTTTTCTGTAAGTAGTCTGTTCAAACACTGAGAATGACCTGATCAAAAATAAAACGTAGATGTATGCAGGATGTGCCGACATTTCTAATAATGACGCCGTCAGAATATGCTTCTACACTGATGTATGCAGGTAGGATGTTCTGGACAGTTCATGAAGGTTTCTTATTCAAAATGAGCCAAAAAGAATTAGTTGAGACTCAAGCAAGACTCACACAAAAGGTAGAAAAACACTAGTGGATTAATTTGAGGAGAAAACGCTTAACACACCGCTTTTCTGTCAGATAAAAAACTGACCAAGCTTTAAGAAATGAGGTGTTGTGCGCATACGCAGTGGGTCTTGGTAGGAAATCTCGATGGGTAGGAAGGATTTACAGAACACCGGTATCCCATAGCAACATATATAGCACCATTCACTTTGAATGGGAAAATGCCTGCTCTGTGGGAAACATGCTGTTTCAAAAGCCTTCAACTTGATTATGGACGCAGACTCCGACTGTGTAGAGGAGATGAGGGAGGAGAACTCAGGAAAATGGAGGAATAGGGGCCCAACATGGGCCTGAGGGTGGGGGAGCATGGAGACAATTACAGACAGGAGGAAGAAAAAATAGTCTTATTGTGGACGTTCAAGGAGAAGGCAGACCAGACAAAGGATGCCCAGTCTTCATCTGTTAGACAGTGTGAGTTCAGATTATGACTGCGGACATAGAACAGACTGTCAAACTTATCACGTTAAATATTCAAACGCACATTGTTGTGGCATGGTCCTTGCTAATGAAAAGTTATTATAGCGAATCACTACTAAAGTAACACTGCTATCAATGTGAATCCATTTGCTATTGGTATGTTTTCATGGTCAAGGAATCTAAATAGAGACAAAATAATTGTAGTTATAATGTAATAATTGTTATTTTAGGTGGAAATCCCAATAGCGGGGGAAGTGAACTGCTTGGCGGAGGTCTACACTCTCTGAGTGCTTTTCTAGTTAATAATAATAATAATAATAATAATAATAAAAATATTAATAAGCAGCAGTAAGAAGACAGATAAAAAGTAAAATAAGAAAGAGTAAACTGAATAAAACAATGAAATCTCGTGCAAAAATGACAAAAGTGTGAATCATTTGTAAGTGAACAAGTCGGCTTGTTAAACAAAAAACAGACAAAATGTTGGAATTTCATTGATTTGAACTAGTCTTGAGTATCAAAAGCTCTTCAGCTTCCCTGAGTGTCCCATTTCACATAATATAAATGCAAAATGTATTGTTCTTACTTGGATCTTTTAAATATATATGTTAATAAAATAAATGAATGAATAAGTTAATAATAATGATAATAATAATAATAACAATAAGAAGAAGAAGACTAAACAACTAAAAACAAACATTGCACATTGGAATAAATAATAAACAATATAAACATTACACCACAATGTAACGTACTGAAATAGTGACACTCATACATCCTGTTGAAATTTTTCCTTGTCTCTCTGAAATCAACTGAATTGATCAGAAAATAAATGATGGAAGACAATGGCTGCACCTGGAACAGACCAAACAACGCCTTGGGCCAGATGTTCTGTCGTTAGCACAAATTGCATTATTAATACACTTGCAGCCACTGATTTGCCACACACACTTCATTCTATTGAATAAAGCAGTGACAGGCAGCGTGTCCAACTTCCTTCTCAATGAAACGTGAAGGACAAGGTATGTCAAACCGAGGCAGATGGGGAACACAGTCCCTAAAGCCGACTTCACTAATTAAGGTCTAATGATATGTGACACTAAAATCTCTTCCCCCAGCTATTTTTCACCACATGTTTGGGTACATAAGACTCATGACCTCTGGCCTCACAGATGCTATTTCCAAACGACATGAGGTACCCAGGTGGTTTTTTTAGACTCTGCATGTAGATGGTGGAGTGAATTTAAATGAATGCTTTAGTATCAGCATTTCTCTGTGGGTCCAAGGTTCACGTCCCCTCTGATCGCACTATAATTCAGCTCTTCTTCTGTTAACATGATGCTCTTATAAATACAAAGTGTCAACAGGCCTTTTCCCTAAAACACCACCAAGGAAAATGTTTACAGTCCACTCAGTCACCAGAGAGGTGCTTTCAGCAGTTCCAATATTTGCAATTTATCAAATAGAGCAGGTAGCCCAATGTGGATGTTTTGCTGAATTGGTCCACGAGTGAAACTGGGTTTTCTGCAGACAAATGAAAGTGAAAGACAGCATGAGTCCAAAGGTTAATTGGAATAATTGAATGGCAGCCCACTAACAGATCAGCTCAAGGAAAAAAATGGCATTTCATTTGTAGAGATTATAAAACAATTATGCCAGTCCACCTAACATTTGGCTAAACTCGCTTTCTCATACCCATTATCATTTATAAAGTCTGTAACTTTAACACCTAACATAAGCATTTTTGAGTACCTAGAAAAGCACAATATACAATGGATTTTTTTATTATTATTATTATTATTAGTTCTCTCTGAGGCTTCCCCACCAAATTTTAACTCCGTTTTCTCTACTAGAAAGGGAAAGAAAGGTAGTGGTAGTGCCTCAATAATCTCTAACACACTCGCTGCAAAGCACATCTTATTTGAGCAGTACCCCACCTTTGAGCACCATGCCTTTTTTTTTTTTTAATAACCCTATACTCATCTATATCACTGTTTACAGACCACCAAAGCAGTGTGCAATTTTTATAGCAGTGTGCAATTTTTATAGCAGTGTGCAATTTTTATAGATGAGTTTTCAGAGTTTTTATCAATAATTCACACATCTTATAAAATGATTTTAATCTGCACATTGACAATGAACATGATAAGACGACTAAATATTTTATGAGTTTACTCAATTCCATGGATTTTAACCAACATATTATGAAGCTGACTCATAACAGGGGACCCACTCTGGACCTGGTCATTAGCCATGGCCTGTCCACCAGTGTGTCCTCTGTTGTCGACTTGAGTGTATCTGACCATTGCTGTGTGTGTGTTAACATTACTGGTTTTAACAAAAAGGAGACCTTGGCGAGAACTGTGAGGAGGTGCTGTCTGACCCCTGAAGTGGCAGCAAATTATATCAAAGTGTTATATACCCTGCACTTCCTTCATCCACATCCTGTGATTTTATTGTTGAAAATTGTAATAATAAACTACTCAATTCTCAACTCAGTAGCTCCACTAATAACAAAAATGGTGAAAACAAGGGCTGTCATTTTAACGCATTAATTAGATTAATTAATTACACTGCAAATTAACACATTTCAAAAATTTACGCAATTAATTATTAGGTCCGGTTCATAGTCGACACACACAAGCGACACATCCAACATGCACAAGTGAAGTACGGAAGTGACACGCACAAGTGATGCAAGCGAAGTAGTAGTGATGCAAGCGAAGCTTGCGATGCACGGAAGCAGAGCGTGGAAACGACATGCGGAAACGACATGCACAAGCGACACATTTTTATGAAATGACTTATGAAGCATCTATTAGTCATGTTGAATTTGTGTATGGAGTCAGCTTTAGGTTCATTTAGAATTGAGGCTCTGCTGAAGTGCCTACTTGAGACTCAGCCTTATTTAATTTCTGAATTTTTGTTGAACTGTATTTGTACTGCGTTTTTGAATAATGCATCTGCCCTCATTGGTTTGTTGGGATGTGCTTAACTTTTTTCTTGTGAATTTCATTTATGGAATACACTTCACCAATAAAAATGTGGATTTCAAATCTTTTCTTCTTAGTTTATTCTATAGATCTGTTAAACACTACAATTTTGTAATGTCCTAGAACTGAAATTCTTTATTTGGGAACCTTTAGCAGATATTGAGATTAAAATGCGATTAATTAGATTAATTAATTACAAATCCTGTAATTAATTAGATTAATTTTTTTAATCACCTGACAGCAGTAGTATTAACAGTTCCTGAACGGTTACCTAGGATATTTTACTACTAAAAACTTCTCGGGAATATGAATGGCAAGATCATTACTAAATCATCAAAATGGTTACAGTGCACACAGCAGTATTATGTTTCATACTTATTCTAACAGTGGTGATTTATCTTTTATCTATTCAGGTCAAGCTAATGCTTGAAAAATACTAATAATACCTAATACATATAACAATAGTAATACATTTACTATCGGATATATACATATATATTTAGGAACACTTCTGACATTAAAGAAAGACTGGTGTACAGGTTGCAGTTATTACCATTTTCCTTATATTTCATGCCCAAAATAACCTCTGGAGCACGGTAGTATCTGGTCACCACATAGGGGGTCATCATAAAGTTTGTACAAGCCGTCCTGGCCAGGCCAAAGTCCAAGATCTTCAGAGTGCAGTCTGATTTTACTACAATGTTACTAGGCTTCAGGTCCTAAGGAGACAGACAAATTAACTTATAGAAACAGATTGTATAAAACACTTCACCATAATTGCATTACATTGTAGATGATGGACACTATTTTTTCTTAACGTGGCTGCAGTTTTTTTCTCCTGACCCTATGTATGATGCCAGCAGAGTGCAAGTGTCTGATTCCACAGAGGATCTGGTAGAGCAGGTAGGACATCCTCTCATGGTCCAAGTCCATGTGGATCACCTGACATAGACTGGCATCCATCAGCTCCATCACCAAATAACTGAAAGAAGAGGAAAAAATATGACTGCAATGGAAAAAAGCAGCTGAATGAAAGAGATAATGGAAAGCTCCAGAAAAGGTAGTAAGAGTCCATAAAAGAACCCAGTGCTGCAGTTAAAGTAGATAGAATAAAGACACAAGGCTAAACAGTAAAAGAGGTTGGGAAATAAGAACATGGATGGTAATAAAATGTGGTAACTGGACAGATAACGAAGACACTTCAGCTATAATCTCTGAGTCACACAGAAAACTGAAGTGCAAAGCAACACTCCTCTGTCACTCACAGATCCTGGAATTCCTCCAGGGACTTTTGAGGCGTGAATACATTGATCAGACGGATGATCTGCAAACAGAGAGACAGGCCATTAGTTCACTCTGTTTTTTTCCCATCTATATCTACTTCAGAATGGAGAGGAGGAAGCCAGAGGAAAGCAAAACACTAATGGGTTTATGTGGATTCTGAGCAAGAAATTACATTCGCACTGTGGCTAACTGGCCCTCGCGTTTTCTCAAGAGTGTAGCTTTTTGGGAGTGGGTTTTTTTAAAAGAAGTGCTGTGTGTTCCTTTGATGCCTGTGTTTTTCCCTCGTTCTACTGCAAACCACAGGAGATAAACAAACGGTGGATATTAACATTTTTGCCTCAGATGTGTCTCATAAAACAGCACACCAGAAAAATATGAAAAAGCAAGCTACATTTTAATTTGACAGCCAACTGTTTGCCTGCATTATTTATTAATTCATTTAAATTCTTTTTCATGTTTTCCTTATTTCTCCATCAATGACAAATATTTTAAAGAGTCTCACATTTTTATGGTTGACACATTTGAGCAGCACCAGCTCCCTGTAGGCTCGCTTCGCATGGGTCTGGTTCTGGAAGGGCCGGCACAGCTTTTTCACTGCGACTGGTATACCAAGAACTGTGTCCAAAGCAGAGCTGTGAAGAAGAAATATTGTGCGGAAGAGGGAACAAACAGACACGACGGTTATCAAGAGAGAAAATAAATGCAGCCCCCAGAGCAATACTAACTCATCACTGACTCACTGTCGACCCAAGAGCTCACAGCGAGCCAACTGTCTCTGGTCTTTACATTTATTTTTTAAGACAGTAAATGTGCACACACTCTAAATCTAAGGAGGAAAAGAAATTTAAAGTAGGAAAATAGCCCACTTCAGGATAAATATTTTGGTATTTCAACTTTGATAGTTTTACAACAATAATTTATTTTTTGGATAGTTATTGAGTGTTAAGAATAGAAGATGAGAAACAATAGTCATCGCCAAACAAAACTGGAAATACTTATGCAACACAATCAACTTCCTGGACCTGATGTGGCTTAGCGAAAAGTGCAAATTAGTGCTGACCAATAAATCACCATGTATTCACATTCAGCCTCTGAGCCTTGCTGATACATGGGTGATGCATTCAAACCATGTGGCCAATCAAATACAAGTATAAGCTCTTGAGGTAGACCGAAACATCGGCCAGCCGATATATAAGGCCGATATATGGACTTTTTTAAAAATATCGGCTATCGCCCAATATTTGCGAAGAAAAAGCTGATAAGATGGTACGAGGATTTTTAATCAGGCACCCGCACGGGCAGCTGCAGCCACCCAGGGATTAAAGCAAAAAAAAATCATCTGACTGAACTTTTTTCCAATTAAACATCTGATCAAGTATCAAGCCTAG
>JAPTYR010000018.1:24395533-24416600 GCA_029814505.1 Siphamia roseigaster | reverse complement strand
GGATGTGCAGTCTATGAGTTTATGTGCAAGATGGGGGGGGGGGCAGATGCTGGAGGTGGGATTTCAGTCTGTGTCTGAGGCGGGAGGCAGAGGGGGGAAGGAGGGCAGGGCAGGGGCCAGGGGGAAGAGAGGGGGCAGGGCGGGGAGGGAGTTGAGTCTCCTGATGGCCTGGTGGATGAAGCTGTCTTTCAGCCTGCTGGTTCTGGCTGGGAGACTCCGCAGTCTCCTCCCCGATGGCAGCAGGCTGAAGAAGCTGTGAGATGGGTGGGTGGGGTCACCTGCAATCCTGGTGGCTTTGCGGGTGAGACGGGAGGTGTAAATGTCCAGGAGCGGGGGGAGAGAGACACCAACGATCTTCTCAGCTGCTCGCACGATGCGCTGCAGAGACTTCCGGCAGGACGCTGTGCAGGACCCGTACCACACCGTGATGCAGCTGGTCAGGACGCTCTCAATGGTGCCTCTGTAGAAGGTCTGCATGATGGGGGGCGGGACTTGTGCTCTTCTCAGCTTCCGGAGAAAGTACAGACGCTGATGGGCTTTTTTGGCCAGTGATGTGGAGTTGTTCTTCCAGGACAGGTCCTCAGAGATGTGCACACCCAGGAACTTGGTGCTGCTCACCCTCTCCACCGCAGCACCGTCGATGGTCAGTGGAGCATGCTGGGTCTATGCTCTCCTGAAGTCCACAACAATCTCCTTCGTTTTCTCCACGTTCAAGTGGAGATTATTGTCTTTGCACCACAGGGCCAGCCTGCTCACTTCACTCCTGTAGGACGACTCATCGTTGTTATTGATGAGACCCACCACAGTTGTGTCATCCGCGAACTTAATGAAGAGGTTGGAACTGGATGATGGAGTACAGTCATGTGTCAGCAGGGTGAAGAGGAGGGGGCTCAGCACACATCCCTGGGGGGCTCCGGTGTTCATGATGATGGAGTTGGAGGAGTTGCTGCCGACCCGAACTGCCTGTGGTCTCCCTGTCAGAAAGTCCAGCAGCCAGTTGCACAGGGAGGTGTTGAGCCCCAGCTGGTCGAGTTTGATGATGAGCTGCTGCGGGATTATGGTGTTGAATGCTGAACTGAAGTCGATGAACAGCATTCTGACGTGTGGGTCTTTGGTCTCCAGGTGGGTGAGGGCTGAGTGGAGGGCAGTGGAGATGGCGTCATCTGTAGACCGGTTGGACCGATATGCGAACTGGTAGGGGTCCAGGGTGGAGGGGAGGGCAGACTTGATGTGGTGCATGACTAGCCGCTCGAAGCACTTCATGAGGATGGGAGTGAGTGCGACCGGGCGGTAGTCGTTGTAGCAGGAGGGAGATGACTTTTTCGGGACAGGGATGATGGTGGTGGCTTTAAGGCAGGTGGGGACAACAGCCTGGCTCAGGGAGATGTTAAAGATGTCTGTGAAGACCTCTGTGAGCTCCGCAGCGCAGTCTCTCAGCACACGACCAGGGATGTTATCTGGGCCTGGGGCTTTGTGGGCGTTTGTCCCTCTGAGAGAGCGCCTCACGCTGTCCGGTGACAGTGACAACACCTGGTCACTGGGAGAGGGAGGAAGCTTCTGTGCTGGAGTGTTGTTGTCTGCCTCAAAGCGGGCGAAGAAGTTGTTCAGTTGGTTCAGCAGAGGGATGGAGCTGTCACAGGTCTGTGGGGGGGCTTGTAATTCGTGATGGTCTGGATCCCGCGCCACAGGTTCCTGCTGTCTCTGCTGTCACTGAAGCGGTCTGCGATCCTCCTGGAGTACTGTCTCTTGGCCAATCTGATGCCCCGGGACAGGTTGGCCCTGGCAGTCCTCAGGCCAGCCTCGTCTCCAGCTCTGAAGGCAGCGTTCCTGGCCCTCAAAAGCCTGTGGACGTCTCCTGTTAGCCAAGGCCTCTGATTGGCCCGGACCTTGATGGTTCTGGAGACAGTGACATCGTCCATGCACTTTTCCATGTAGGCTGTGACAGTCTCAGTGTACACCTGGAGGTCAGTGGTGTTGTTGTGAGTAGCTGCCTGCTTGAAGACACTCCAGTCAGTGGTGGAGAAGCAGTCCTGGAGTGCCTCTGTGGAGCCCTCAGGCCACACCCATATCTTCTTTTTGGCTGGTTTGGACACTTTAACCAGCGGCCTGTATGCAGGCATTAGCATAACAGTGATGTGGTCTGAGGCTCTGAGGTGGGGGAGGGGGAGGGCTTTGTAGGCTCCTTTAATGACAGTGTAAACATTGTCCAATATGTTGGTACCTCTTGTGGGGAAGTTTATGTGTCCATGTAGCTGTAGAAGCACGCTCTTTGGGTTTGCGTGGTTGAAATCCCCAGCCAGGATGAGGAAGGCATCAGGGTGTGCTGTCTTCTGCTCACTGATGTTCAGATAGAGTTCATTCAGTGCCTCACTCCTGTTGTTGGTGGAGCAAGGAGGGATGTAAACTGCTACTAGCAGGATGCTACTGAATTCCCTCGGTAGATAGAAAGGCCGACACTTGATAATCATGAACTCCACCAGTGGAGAGCAGTGTTTACAGACCACAACAGTGTTACGGCACCAGGCTGATGTAAACTGATGTAAACACAGAGTCCCCCGCCGCGAGTCTTCCCTCCCTCAACGAGCGCTCTGTCCGCCTGGTAACACGTTAGCCGGTCTAGCTGAATGGCACAGTCCGGGACGCTATCGTTGAGCCATGTCTCCACAAACACGAACACACAACAGTCACTCACAGTTTTGGAGGTAGTACAGAGTAGCCGGATGTAGTCCAGTTTATTGTCTATAGAACGTACGTTGGCCAGTGTGATGGTAGGAATCGCTGGTCGGTGTGGGCTAGCCTCTAGCCTAGCCCGGATACCTCCGCGCTTCCCCCTCTTCTGCTTCCTCAAGTTCCGCCTGTGGCGCTTCCACTGCGGGCTGGTTGCGGGGGTGGGGGTCGGTGATCGGAAAGGCCTCTGGAGCAGACCGAGGCCATGCAGCTCCTCTGAGATAGATGGATTAATGTCCGTAATTGCGGTTCTGCCGATGGCTAGCAGCCTTGGGTTTGATGGAAATGACGGGGACGAACAATTGCACCAGAGTGCACCCCACAAAAAACATAAAAACGCAGATTTGCGAGGAGAGAGAGGAGCCGCTGCGTGTCCTCGCGCCGCCATTTCCCCATTCCCCATCAAGGAAAGTTTAGCTCACTGTCTAGCTGGGGTTACCACACTTTAGTGAGGACAGTACAGTGAAAAAGTGTGACTCAACTGGAGCTAAACAAAGTGGCAAGAAAAGAAAACTTCATAAGAAAATGCAACAAGACAATGTTGAGAATGTGTCTGTACACACACAGAAGTCCAGGGGCTCTCACTCATCATCCAGCGCTGCAATCAAGGCACGTGCCGCAGCAGAGGCTGCAAAGGCAAGAGCTTCATTTGCAGAAAAAGAAGCGAAGCTTAAAGTTGAAAAGGCTGCAAAAGAGGCAGAATTGCACTTGGGCAAAGCAAAGCTGAATTATATTAAGCGTGCTTGAACTACAAAGAGAGGTATCTGCAGCTGAGGCACAGGTTGAAGCATTAGAAGCAACTGATTATCAAGAGAATTCAGTTGAGTTCATCATCGAAAGAGGTCCTGCAGAGGGAAATGGCAATACGCACAAAAGAGTATGTTGCAGCACTAGCCAACCTGAGCTCAACAACCATTCCAGTGCCTTATGGCACAGAGCATAACGTAGCAATGTCTGGCAGCTTCATCACATGGCATGCCTTGTCAGTAAAAAGTCTAAACGAGGATGATGGACATGATGAGAAGCCAGCACTTGGCATTCAAACGCCACCATACATTCCCCACAATGCACCATCAAACCTACCTGAGGCAGAACATCTGGCGTGATACCTGGCTCGCTGAGATCTCGTGAGTACCAGTCTCTACCAATTCGATAACAAACCAGAACATTACATGGCGTGGCAGTCATCATTTGACAATTCCACCACAGGCTTGGGACTCACATACACGGAAATGTTGGATTTACTGATTAAGTGGCTCGGGCCAGACTCCAGCAGTGTTATGCTCTGTCAGTCTCCAGCAGTGTTATGCTGCACCTGAGGTTATAGAGAAGTCTCTGTAACAATGAGATGGGTTCCCAAAAATATCTCCAAAAGATTACGGGAAGCTGAGGGACCGAGGCGATCTCCTCATGGAATTCCAAAGAAGAGGGTTACCTCACAGGTCTGGCATACTTTGATACAGCTAGGGGAATTTGGCCTGTCATTGAAAAACTCACTGATGGTGCTTCAGGAGAAATGGCTGACTGTTGGCTCTAGGTTCAAGGAAGAAAACAAAGGCTATTTTCCTTCATTCTATTTCTTTGACTTCATCTGCCATGAGGCGCGGAGGAGAAATGATCCGAGCTTCACCCTTCAATCAACCAACAGCAGCAGTTGGAAATCAGATAAAATAGTTTCACACATGCTATGGCAACAAGATATCTGTTCAGAAGACAGGTTTCTTCAGGTAAGGATCCACCTGCAGATACACCTGAGAAAAATTGCCCAATTCACAATAAGCCACATTTGCTGAGAAAATGCAGAGCATTCAGAGGAAAGAGTCTTGAGGAGAGGAAGAGCATTCTCAAGGACAACGGAATGTGTTTGAAATGTTGTATGTCCGCTAGTCTTCTTGCAAAAGATTGTAAGGCAACTCTAAAGTGCGGTAGTGAACGTCACCATGCTTCCATGCACCCAGGTCCTCCACCTCAAGCTGTGAAAGGGCCTCCACCACCACCACCAGACAATGGCAGGGAGGAAGAAGTACAGGCTGTACAGTGGTCAATTCTAGCTGCACGCAGGTTTGTGGCCCAGGCTGAACAGCAAGATCCTGCTGGAAGATCTGCATGGTTCGAGTATATCCCAAAGGTCAACGTGAGAAAGTCAGAAACATGTATGTAATCCTAGATGACCAAAGTAATCAGTCATTAGTTCGATCTGACGTCTTTGAGCTTTCAACATCAGTGGACAGGCATTCCCTTACTCACTCAAGACATGTGCGGGGCTCGTGGAGACATCAGGCAGAAGAACAGAAGGGTTCCAAGTTGAATCTCTGGATGGGCAAACCATCTTACCACCTCCATTTCTAATTGAGTGTAATGACATGCTCAATGATCGCTCTGAAATACCAACACCGGATGCAGCCCAATACCATCCTCACCTCAGAGGTGTAACGTCACACATACCGGAGCTTGACCACAATGCTGAGATACTCATTCTGCTTGGCAGAGATATTGTCAGAATCCATAAAGTATGGCAGCAAGTAAGTGGACCTCCTGATGCTCCATTTGCACAGAAATTAGATCTAGGATGGGTGCTTGTAGGAGATGTGTACTTAGGGAATGCACATAAACCAGTTGTAGGCACATTCAAGAACAATATACTTGAGAATGGCCGTCCTTCCATCCTCAATCCTTGCAAAGGCTCCATAAAGTTGACCCAGAGTGTCTCTCACGGCGGGGAGTGGAAAAGTAAGTCCACCAAGCAGTCATTGGACCCCCATGGACAGAAAGTGTTCAGCGAGACAGGTTATGACAACCTGCCCCATTTATCGAGGACACAATCTTCCTGGAAATCATGGACTGCGAAGTCTACAGAGATGAGTCAAACAGCTGGGTTGCGCTGTTACCTTTCAGAATACAACGGCAGCGTCTATCCAACAATCGCCAACAGGTGTTCACCCGCTTCACTGCTCTGGAGAAAACGCTTCGAAGAAAACCAGAGATGGGAAAGCAGTTTCTGGAATTCATGGAGATGTTTGACGGGAAACATGCGGAAGTGGCTCCACCACTAGAAGACAAGGAAGAGTGTTGGTATCTCCCAACCTTCGGAGTATACCACCCGCAAAAGCCTGGGAACATTCGAGTCATCATTGACTCTAGTGCAAAGTACTCTGGAACATCTCTAAACAACGTCCTTCTCACAGGGCCAGACCTTAATAACTCACTCATTAGGGTGCTGATCTGCTTTCGCAAGGAACAAGTTGCTGTGATCGCCGACATAGAGCAGATGTTTCACTGCTTCCTTGTACGTAAAGATCATAGGAACTACCTGCGGTTCTTGTGGGACAGAGATGATGATGTCCAGGGACATCATAGATTATAGGATGAGGGTCCACGTTTTTGGCAATAGTACGTCCCCATCTGTGGCCATCTACAGACTCAGGAGAGTGATCCAAGAAGGCGCAGACATGGAGCGGACACAGTATAGTATGTGGAACGTCATTTTTATGTCGATCATGGTCTCATTAGTTTACCCACCGATGCTGATGCGATAAGCCTCCTGCAAAGAACACAGGCCTCACTCTGTGAGTCAAACCTAAGACTGCACAAATTTGCTTCAAACAGCAATGTTGTCCAGCAAGCATTTGCACCGGAAGACAGAGCAGTCTCGAAGGACCTTGACTTCAGCGATGAAGCGGCATCAGTGCAACATATGATCCATTGGGCATGGTTGCACCAGTGACCAGTGAAGGGAAAAGTCTCTTGAGGGAACTAAGTGTAGACACATGTGATTGGGATGCACCTCTCCCAGAACAAAAGCTGAAGCAATGGGAATCATGGCGAGAGTCATTGCATGACCTGAGTAAGCTGCACATCCCATGTGCATACACTGCTACGACACTCTCCAAAGTTGAGCGCACAGAGCTGTGTGTTCTCTGATACAAGTATAAAGGCCATTGGAGTGGTGGTGTACCTGAGGACCATACAAGCTGATGGAGAAATCAAAGTAGGATTCATCTTAGGCAATCAACCACTTTTATCTCTATGTCCACAACCGAGTTCATAGAATATGTCAGTTCACACCATCTGACCAGTGGTACTATGTTAGTACAGAAGAAAACCCTGCAGACCACGCATCACGGGCAGTTTCTGCATCACAATTGGCACAGACCACATGGTTCACAGGCCCTGACTTCCTGTACAAATCAAGTCCACCTGAGGAAGACTCCAGGGAAGTATTTAACCTTTTGAACCCTGAATCAGATGTGGAATTATATCCTGAAGTGAGTAGCCTTTTGACTCAGAGTCAAAGCAGAGGGCTCAATGCGGCATGTTTCCAATGATTTTCCATGATGCGCACTCTCACTAGAGCCATTGCTTTACTCATGCACATAGCCAGAGCTTACAAGCACAAGTCCAGTCAGTGCAAGGGATGGCACTACTGCAACCACTCACGCACTCCAGATGAGATGTTTCAAACAAGACTTGTCATTGTTAGAGTAGCGCAAGAAGATGCCTACTGTGAGGAATGGAATGGAATGCTTTATTTGTCATTTGCATACATCACAAGGACATCACAAACGAAATTACAGTTTTTGTTTTGGCTCCCTCGGCCACAACAAACTGGACGCAGCCATGTGGTTCTTGCCATGTTCACCCTATTCCTGACAATGAGGATCACCTTTACTTTGAGGATGTCACCGCCACAAGAGGCAGCAGGCAAACATCCTCACAGTCTTCCTGGGACTTGTCCCATCTAGACAAATGGGCGGTCATCGTTGTCTGGCTCCTGGCCAATCCTGCGACATGGCGAGGGAAACATCCTGCCTGGTTTGATGACAGACAGGTAAAACCCACCCCAGGTGACAGGTTGGCTATCCCCCCTTAGTTAAACTAACACATACATGAGTACCTTTGTGATGAGCAATAATACTTATGTAAACCACACGTGAACATGCATAATCAGTTTCGTGAGCACAACAATAAGACTATAGCTTTTAGCAACAAACCATGCCACCTGGCTTCAACAGGTAAGTCATGGTTCATTCAGAGGAGCAATACTCCTTGGCACATCTTATGAGGAATTCTCCTCTTAAACTGTTTTTTTTATAGTAATGTTTTATAGTTTGTTTTCTTTGCAAAGAAATGTATGCGCTAAGGTGGGGTCCTCCCTGCCTATTAGCGTTCCTTTTAGAGCACGAACAGGTCAATCTATCTATACCTTTCACCAGGGGTGCTTTGCTCACCTTTAAATAGCCCTGTCAGACAAGGGGTGTTTAGAAACACTTTTTTTAATAAACAAGGGGTGACTGACATCATCTTAAATCACCCTGGTTGGTTACATCAGAGGACCTCGTCCTCAGTCTATGGATTTTACCATTATTATTTATCAGTACGCTGTATGTCTATATCACTATCTTATGTATTAGTAGCTTGTTTATACTTTTAATGTTCATTTGTTGCTACAGTTTGTAAAAACTCCAGTGCTCTCCACGCCTAAAAGCTTCGTTTCGAGGAGTGGGATTCTCTCCTCTGGGGCGCCAGTAATGCTCGTCACAGGTGTCAACAGCCACCTCTGCTGCTCTTCTGGCTGGAGCTGATATCAGTTTTAACCACTGGCGTAGTTCGACTGATGTGTCAGATCAAAGTACATTTTTCCCTCCATCCAGGACCTTTGTGACATCCTTGACACCATAGGCTACTATATCATATTTACCTTTTGTCATCCCTGGATACATTGAAAGGGCTACAGCTTTGGTCTGGATACAGGTATCTCCACAAGAACATATGATAGAGTCGCAAATCGCAAATTCCCTGATCCCCGACCATTCGTGTTTCTATAACAAACCTATTCTGGTGTCATTAATGATGTAGCATGCAGTTGTTCCCTTATCAGGCCCACACCCGAGACAGTGAAGTTCATAAACCTCTGCTGGTTGAACCAGAGGAGGTTTATCCAATAACTATTCTGTGCTATATACTTGGCATTGCTTATTTGCCCCGTAAATGGAATAGACCCTACTCCTCTTCCATCCTTTATCCAATCAGATCCTAAAGCTGCAAATTCTTCTGGAACTCCGTATGGGACCTTGTCCCAGCTAATATCTATTTCCTCAGAATTTGTCCAATCCCATTTCCAGTTTCCGCCAGTTTTATCATCCGAGTTGTCTGCACTCCTTCTGTCCCGGGGATGGATCCGGTTTTCTCTTTGTGTGATCATGGATAGTTGTTCTGTTAACATTAGAGGTGCACATATGCCTGTCCAATTTTGTGGCAGTTAAGGTAACAAAGTGCCATTGTGTTCACATATCCAAAAGATGTCACCCAATGGGGCTGGGCCATCTTTGAAGTCTAACAATCGATATTGGGTTATTGAGGATGAGGTTTTCTCATAGATTACCTGTCCTTTGTTTGGTACCACCTGGGCACATTTGATTCTGGCCTTTGGGCTGGTCTCACATATTTTGATCGTGGCAGTGGTGTTTCCTGTTGATATTGATGGATACCAGGTGTGTTGCATTGTACCAACCCTGCTGCATCCATCGTCACATGTGTTGATCTCTTAGTGAGGTTCTCCAGCTCTTCTCCTCTCACTATGCAGAAAGGAAAAATCATATCATTAGGCTGATGGATTACTGGTGGTTGTACTGTTGCTACCTCATACCCTTCATACTGGAGTCTTCGTGGACATACCTGGGCATCTATACTCCAACCCAGGCCTTTCCCTGCTATATGCATTGTACAGTTGTCAAAGCATCTTGTGAAATCTGGGCAGCCCCGTATCGGGCTCCCTGGCAATATTTTGATTCGTGGTAATCTTTTAGCTTTATAACATGCAATACATTCTTGTCTCTCTTCCTTTCTTGCCTTGAACATTGATTCAACTGAATATTTCAACCATTTTTGAAACGTATTTGTGCTCCATTGTGTGGTTATAATCTTCTTTAAATCGCTTTTGTGCCTTTCATTAATTAGGCGTATCTTTTTCCTGGCTTCCTCTACTGTCATTTCTTGTCCTGTTTTCTGGTGTTGACGTGCTGTTTTTGTACATCGTACCTGAAAAATCACTATCCATTCTCCATGGCATTCTGCATTACGTGGGCACCCCAGCCAGTGCTCACTCATTGGCTGTGGCATTTCTGTGTTAAAAGCTGTTGTTAACACATAATCATAGACATCTGCTTTTACATACATTATTTGTGTAGTCACTCCTTTATCTGCTATCCCTTTGTTAGTAGCTAATGTGATCATAGCCATGGCGCATCCATCTAGTGGGTGCAATATGGTGATTGCGGCAGGATTTGTGAGTATAAGTTTCCCCCTTGCTAACCCACAAAGGGTTAGCATCATCAAAGCAATGCAACTAATCTGAAGCAGGCCAATCTGGAGCAGGCCAATGCCACGTTGGCGTGCGTGGGTGTGAGAGTTGCGGGCTCGACGCCTCCGGCACTGTAGCCTCTGTATGTGGGGGTTGTGGAAGTGACGATGCGTGTGTCCGAGGTCCTGATCGCCCTGCATCAACATCATCAGAGTCAGCATCGTGGGGCGCAGGAAGGTTATCAGTCATCGCTTCGCTTGCTGGAACAGACCCCTCATCCAATGCAGAATCCTCCGCAACTGCATCAGGTCCTTCAGCGCTGGCAAGCGGTGAAGGGGTGTCAGTCGAGTCGTCAGTGTCTGTCTGTATTGGTCTACGGCGTCGGTCACGGCGGGCTTGTAGTCGAGCCGACCGCCTTTCACCCTGAGGTGAGTGTGGAGTACCGGGGCTGGAGCGAGTGGGGCTTCTGTGTGTGCTAGGACTAGTGGAGGTGTTCTGGGGGGGTGCTGTGTGCAGCCCCTTCAGCATGCGCAGGTACAACAGATGATGCTGGCGGACCAGGAAAGTGACAGGCAGGTCACGTGGATGGTGGCGGGTGCAGTGGTTACAATGGAACCAAAAGGGCTTACCTTCAACTTTCAAAGCAGTGAGTGCAGTAAGTACCACCTTGAATGGGCCTTCTCTACGGGGCTCGTTCCACTGTTGCCTAAAGACTCTTATGAACACGTGGTCCCCAACCTGGACGTCCCTGATATCAATTGGAATGTTTGTGTCGTCTTTGTTGTTGGCCTCTTTAACCTGTTGAAACACAAGTCTGTGAATTTGAGTTAAAGCTTTCAGATCATCTCCTAACTCACGCTCCAGTTGGTCAAGAGCTGGTCCCTCCAGTGGACCTCTGTGTTGTGGCATGGGCATAGGACGACCTGTAAGCATTTCATGAGGTGTTAGATGGGTTAGTCTGTTAGTTTGTGAATGCACAGCCATTAAGGCGTCAGTTTATTACTGCCTGCCATGATTTTAGCAATTTTTGTTTTCAGCACCCCATTGGCTCGTTCTACTGAGCCCTGCAACTGTGGGTGGCATACACACCCAAACTTCTGTTTAATGCCTAGCCGTTTGAACATTTCTTTTATCACATTGGACACAAAATGGGGACCACTATCAGATGAGATGGTGTCGGGAAAAAACCTCTGTACATAGGAACTTGGCTGCCACCTTGTGGTCATTTTTAGCGGCTGGGCAGTCCTCAATCCACTTACTAAACCTGCAGACTACCACAAAGATATACCTTTTGTTTTGTACTCTGTCATTCATGTCCACAAAGTCCATCATTAGATGCTTAAATGGGCCTTCAGGCACCGGGATGTGTGCCAATGGATGGGTGAACATTTTCCTGACATTGTATTTCGGACAATGAGGACACAATGAAAGTTCTCTATTTACTTACCATCGCAATCATATATGGAGACCACCATACTGCCTGCAATGTTCTTAGAACTTGGGCTCTGGAGCAGTGATCGGGTCCATGCATAGTTTTAATAGCAACTGTAGTAAGGAAAGGGGTAATACAAAATGACCGTTACTGCTTCTCCACAGTCCATTGTGTGGGGTGACCTGTCTGATGGCCCCCCTTTGAATCCATAGGCGTTGTTCTGCCTCTGGAACCTTACCTTGAGCTTCTATCAGTGATTTTAAGTTGGTTATGGGCGCGCAGTCTTGTTCATACAGCATTGGGCCCTGTATCACCTGTCCTGTAGCTTCTTTTGCTGCTGCATCAGCTAAGTTGTTCCCTTGTGCTATCAATGAGGTGTTATTTTGATGTGCGGCACATTTTACTATGGCTAGTTCTGTGGGTAATTGCATAGCCTGTATTAAATCTATTATAGCCTGTCCATGTGCTACTGGTGTGCCATCCGCGTGGACAAATCCTCGCTGTTTCCAAATGCTAGCATTGATGTGACAAACCCCGTACCCATAACTACTATCCGTGTAGATGGTGGCTCGCTTACCTGTAGCCAATCTGCATGCTGCTGTTAATGCTTTGATTTCTGCCAGCTGGGCAGAATACGGTTGGTTAAGGCTCACTGATTGCAATTTGATGAAAGTGTCGTCTGGATTAAGCTGTACTATGCCATATCCTGCTCTGGTTCCTGAGTCACCGCGTATACAGGATCCATCTACAAAGAGTTAGGTCAGACGGGATTGGTTGATTGTGCAAATTGTCACGTCATGAGGCACGCCCTCCATTGGCAATACCATTCTTGTGGCTGGATTTATTATATTGCATCTCTGTATTGTTAGATCTGGTCCCGACAGCAGAACTTCATAGCCTGTTCGCCTGGCTTGTGTTATCACTTAGCGTGGGCTGGTAAGTTGGGCTGGGCGGTATCACCAAAAATTGATATCACAGTATTTTTTAAAATTATCATGGTATCACGGTATTTGACGGTATTTTTGTTTAGTAGTCTTTTAACATATTAGGCCCAATTCCTAATTGTTTAGGGAATTACTGCAGTAAATTGATGTAGAATTACCAATCTATTATTAACCCTGGTTTGAATGGCCCCACAAAACGTTGCTGTTCACAAAGAATTGAGTACCAGGGACTCATAACTGTAATGAGGTGCAGAAATCAGTCAGTTGCAGTCAAAATACAAAATTCTTTATTGTGCAACTTGAAAACATTATTTGAAGCTGACTGCAATGAGATGTGTCCCCTGTGACAACTTGCATCCATACAGACTTTGCTTCATTTTGAGGTGTGTAGGCCTACACACATTTGAAGAAATAATAAAATGTGAATTAAAAAAGTATGCAACTTGAATAAGCAATAGTATTGCTCAAATCCAGGAGCAGTGCAGTGAACTATACTCAAATATCAAAACATAAGTGCAGCTTGGCTGATGGGCTTATTCTGTTTTGTAGAATCAGAACACATTTTAAAAAAAATAATACAAATTAAACTTCAAAAAGCTATTTAGTTAAAGCATTAGTTTTAATCAAAAGAGTCCTAAACATTTTATTTACTTTTGCTCTCTGACTCAACTTGTCATGATCCGCAGTCCCCTCCTCCTCCACACCTGGCCGCACCAAGCGGTTGTGGGTAATTACCCATCAGGAGGGTTTATAAGCAGTTCACCCACAGTTGCCGGCATGGACTCATTGACTCATTTATCAAATTTTTTCGTGGCCACATCTGTTTCTGTACATCTACAATAACCCAGACATTCATGTTATACCACGGGTCCTGGCTGAGCCCATGTAGGTATATCTTCTGTTCTGTTTTTTTGTTCTGTCTTGTTAATAAATCTGCTTTCCCTCCTACACTGTGCGTTGACCTCTACTCACCATATCCTCCACATGACAGAACTGGGCATGGTGCCTTTTACTGCCACAACAGCACAAACTTAATTTGCATTTGTTTTTTATTTAATTAGGATGTGTTTTTTTTTTTTTATTATACAAGGTGTCAGTTTTGTGTTTTGAATATAGAAAAACAAGATTTGTATTTCTCTTTGGGTCAAAAATGGCGCCATGTGTTGGAGATGTTGGTAGAGACCAATATGCTGCTTATATGGATGTGTCCTGTTGATAACTCCAAGGACTATTCAACATTAAAGAATATTATCTCGCTTGTGGTTTGATATTAACTGCACCGCATTAACACTGCAGCTGCATAATACATAGTTATAAAAATGTTGAATCTAATTGTAATCTATAACATGTCTGTTTTCTGGAAGAATCCAGTTAATCTTCCTGAATGTTCTATTTTTTCTTGTCACATTTTTAGTTACATAAAGGGTGTGGAGATAAATGACCTGATGACATCAGATGTGTACAGACTGTAAATTCCCTCAAGGCAAATTCATGATTTGTGATACTGGACGACAGTAAGTCAAGTCCTGACTTGACTTTTAACCAAGGCCTGTTTTAACAAATAATAAATCACAGCTGAGCTGACAGCTGTGCTTTGGGTCACAAGTCTGGGGAAATTCACTGTTTTTCATGCTTTTTTTCTCTTGTTAGTGCACACCTCTTGATGGAGTAAAGCTTTTATTATTTATGCTTTGTTTCTGCTTCAGTGTATGAGGCCTATTGTTTTTAAATGCAACTTTGTCTTTTTGGGAATAATTCCATGCAGTAATAATAAGGTAGAGGTTAATAATGAGGTACAAGTGCAGATACTGCATCTGAACAAAATAATTATTTCCATTCCTGAAAATTGGAAAAGTTCTGGGTCAGGACCATGCACATAAACTTCATAAATATCACCTGTTGCAGCTCCACCAACTGGCTCCCTTCTGTAATTTATTGGTTGACTTGAGGGCGAGATATGAAACATTTCCACAGATCTGATTGCTTTGGGATTTTTGCTCTCTCAGGTCCAGATTGTTTGAAGGCAAAAAAGAAGCAATGGAAGAAAAATCCTAACAAATGCAGGAAAAAAGGAGCCCGGGCACCTGCAAGGCTTGGAGCCCAAACTGCAGCTGAAGCACCTCTTTAAGCATTTTCCCTTTGGGGCTGTTTAATCAGCGAGTGTCTCTCACAGCCAGGATTAGACTTGACGGCCCAAGGTAGAAAAGGAAAAAAAGGAAATTTAAAGAGCTGTAAAAGGGCTAAAGGAGGCTTCAAAGACTCCAGATAAATCTTTGCCATTGGAGTGATGATTGGTGCTGGTAGAGAAAAAGCCTCGGGCCAGTCTGGAGGATCCCTCTTCTTGTTCACTGAAATTCCTCTGACAGATTTTTTTTTAATGTTGCATCAGTCTCACATAAATGGCTTTCTTTAGATATTTGCAATTAATGCTCACTTTTAGATTTTACAAAATGTTTAATGACTCAAGTCTCAGCAGAGGGACGACATTTCCAAGTTTATATACAAGTTTCTGGCAATTTCCCACTGTAGTTCTTATTTGTCATTGACGTTTGCAGTGTTTAAGGCATAAATACAACAGGATTACACTTTGAAAAGCCTAGAGCGTTTCCTGCTGAGGAATGACACAATCACATGCGCTGGTTAGTCGAGCCAAAAACATTTAATACACACCATTGCAGACATGCATTTGCAGCACCTTAACAGTGCACCTTCCAGGCTGTAGCTCTCATTTGGAAACACATACAAACCATAAAATAATTTAAAACAAAACACGTTTTAAAAAAGGGTTACACAGTTTTATACATGTTCATAATACTGTTTCATAAAATGTATCACAGAAATTAGCTTTGGACACAGAGCAAACCATAGGAACCAACTCAGGTATTACATTGACACTGTGCTTTGTTTGATAATTAGCAGAGAACTGTGAACTGGTGACATCAAAGAATGAATGTCACAGGGAGGGCAAAGCACGGGAAATAAGAGTCTTTCTGTGGGGAGGAAGAGGAAGAAAATGAGGGGGAGGAGGAGGAGCAGGAGAAGAGATGGGTCTATATCTGTCCCTCTCTGATGAGAAACAATCCGAATGTGCTGAAGGGTGGAGAGGTCAAGTGCTAGGCGTAGAAGGTCTCTACTTTCACCGCCTGACAGAACATGGTCATGGAGAAAACCAGTCCCAGGATCTGCACAAACACAGGAAACAAATGAGATTTAACCTTCAACACCTTCAAATGTCAACACACAATCACATTAAAATAAAAAAAAATACACCCTGTTAGTTCATTCTCTGGATGTTAATGGTCATCAACTTGACAGTGAATGCCAAAATAATGTATAATTCTTGTACTTATACACATATTGGATTTCTTTTATGATATCTTTCTATTGCGTTTAGGTATGACATTTATTTTTTTTAGCATTTGGCACTTGGGGTGCAAACCCTCTTCACTATCCCACATTATCTGGTCAACAGCACTTTTATATAATGTATTTGGTTTTAACAATTTCCATCTCAATTTGATTTTTCCAGTTTAAGCAAAAAAAAAAACAAAAACAGAAGCTTATCAAAATGCCATTTCTTTCTTGTTGTTTTCACATTTAAATATGTAAGCGCACTAAAATGTGTCTAAAATCAAGATGTATTCTCAAGTCATAATCAGTTTGCCATTATTTGATACGTATACCAGATTACAATGTTTACATGAGAACTAGAATAATCTGATAACTCAAGAAATTGGATAAGTATCACAGTATTGGTGTGTATCTAAACAGGCTCAGTGATTCACCAGTAAAACCCATGGAGTTTGATAAAGTCTAGTATGCTAGTAAATGCTAGTATTTTTGCTGAAAGAATCACTTATTCTTCAATTTCCTCTGTTTTTTTTAACCCAATAACCCCCAATTTTTATCGGAAATTTAATGAACATCTTCATGATCAGTAAATTAAATATCGGAAAATACCTTATGTTCACTGAAAAATGCAAAATACAAACAATATTATAAATGGTGATTAAAAAAACATGAGAAAAGTTAAATGGAGACAAAAATGTCACAAAAGTAGCACCGGGTCTTTATGAGTTAATCTCATTTCTGTATATATTTATAAGAAGGTTTTTAGAGATACTGTGGTTGGATCTTAAAATGAAGTTATTTCCTGGAGTGTGTGGGTGGAAATCCCTTCTATTGCCAAAGAGCCCTCAGTTTGGTGATCTTTACTTGATATTGGCAAGTGAGTAGAGTTGAGTCATTTAATACAACTGTACTGGGCTGATGATGTTCAAGCACAGAACAGCACAAAATAAATAAATAACAGTACAAAAGGCAAATTCTTGACAAGTTGTTCCTGCGTGTGATAGTGTTATGCATATGTATAGAGTAGCACCATGCAGAAAGACATGATCATATATCTCATTGTCAATACATTCTTTTGATCTGTTATGTCACAACAGAAAAAAGGAAAAGGAAAAAAAGGGGGGCTGTACTTAAATTTTGGAACATGATTAACTTTACCTGATCTTTCCACCATGAACAAAAAATGAGAAAGGCAAGACTTATTTCTGTGAAACATAACAACTGCAAAGATAGACCTAATGATTTCTGGCATAGCTAAACAGTTCGAATAGTGAAACGTTTCTAGAAAATAATTGTGAATCAAAATGCAGTTTGTATTCTTTGTGTCTTTTTCATGGACATAAGACTTAGACCTAAAGTACCATTATACTAGATTAACCTCCTGAGACATACACTGTAAAAAAGAAAACTTAAAATTGTTGAGCTGAATATATGTTTTTAGCCAGGTAAACATAAAATGTTGTATTATGTTGCAAACAACATCAAATTAATTACCTCAACTACCTGTAATAAGTTTGTTGTGTAAAGTTGGTCTCATGTAAAAACTTACATTGGCAAAACTTAAAGTTATAGGTTTGAGGTTACAGTTGAATTCTTTGAGTTTGTTTTTTCTTTAAGTAAAACTGTAAAACAATATAATTATTATATTTGTACAATAATTTCACGATCAATAATTCCAAAATTCCCATGATGTACGATAATTTGACCCCTTCAATACATGGATATTAGCAAACACAAATAGGATACATCCTGTACTGCACCTGATGCTGTGCATTGTCTTACATGCCTCTTACAGCCAATCAACATAGGACGTAGCACGACTGATACACAGTGTAGCACAGCAACACGAAACGTAAACAACAATGGCACTGCTATTTTTTGGCATTTCGCCTGGGGCTGGGGTTACGGTCTACATATTGGGGCTAGCTTTAAGGCAGGGGTTTGCAACCCTGGTCCTAGAGAGCCACTATCCTGCATATTTTAAATGTTTCACTCTTCCAGCACACCTGACAATCGTTACCGGTCTTCTGCAGAGTGGGATGATAGACCGATCATTTGAATCAGGTGTGTTGGAAGAGGGACTTTAGGGGTTAAAGGTTAGGGGATAATTTGATTAAGACACTGCACTGACACAAGAACGCACATAAAACAAAACACATCAGTGACGCAGAATGTAACCCGCCTTTGGGTGAGATGGCCCCCAAAATATAAGTTCCAACAATGGCCAATGAACAAGTCAGCCATCGAGGACAATGTTGTATGGACCTAATTTGCATCAAGGTTTTACCTTAGGTCAAATGTTATTTGAAGGGACACATGACTGTGATTTTAATTTTTTAGTCTAAAAGTTTAAGGCTTCAGCAGCTGAAGTAAAGTGTTATTTGAAGGACCACCTGGTTTGAATTTGTGATTTATAAAGTGTGCTTTGAACACAATGAAACTGTAAAAAAAAAGCTCTCTTCACCGTGATCTTCAATCATCAAGCACTTTAATAGTTTAAGTGGACTTAATGATGTTTATTCCTAATATATACAGATTAAGTCTCAAAATATTTATGAAACAAGATGATGATACATGATAATTCAGAAGATGGTTAAAGTGTTGGCTTGGGATTTTGCACATAAAGCCCTATTTTTAGGTGGTCTGGGATGAGTTAGTGTTTGTGATCAAAAATGTGAACATTTGATCCTACCCGGAGAATTTAACATTTCTCCGGTGCAGCCCCCCCACCTTTACATTGACTCCCATGGTGCACTCGAACAATTGTTCATAAAACGGCATTAAACTTTCATTTTCAAGGACATGGAACTATGTTATAACTATGTTATTATTAAAGCTAATGATACACAGCAACTCGTTAGCATTAAAGCTAATGGACACACAGCAACTAGTTAGCATTAAGGCTAATGGACACACAGTAACTTGTTAGCATTACAGCTAATAGACACACAGTAACTCGTTTGCATTAAGGTTAATGGACAAACAGCAACTCGCTAGCATTAAGGCCAATGGACACACAGCAACTTGTTAGCATTAAGGCTAATGGACACACAGTGACGCATTAGCATTGAGGCTAATGGACACACAGCAACTCATTAGCATTGAGACTAATGGCCACACAGCAACTCATTAGCATTGAGGCTAATGCCACAAACCAGTTTGTTTTCCCATGCGGGTCTAACCGGACGTGACGTTTGTGGGTCAAAGGTCAAGGTCAGCAAAAAATGTGTTTTCCTAATGATGAGAGATGGGGCAAATCAGGTCAAATGTTTGCGAGGGGCGGGATCTGTTGTGGCTGGAACCACTTGTTAGGCCATTCCTTTATGGTCTGGCCCACTGGGGGCCACATGGGGCTGGATGTGGCCCCTGTACTGAACTGGGTTGGACAGTCCTGCTGTGGATGGTTGGTGTGTGGGTGCAGATCCATCACACTTTACATAACACAGGCTCTTCACCGCAGGATCTGAGTTTGAGATAAAAATACAACCTCAGCGGGTGAACGGATGTGTGATGGGCCGGGTGTTTCAATGGTGATAAACTGTTTCCCTGACAAAACATTACATATCTGTACACAGCCCAGGGGCCCCAGAAATATTCACAGAGATCCACTGCAACATTTTCTGGTACGCCGGGGACGAGGCTTTTCCCTGAGTCACTTCTCATAATGTGATTTTCGCCCTTGAAAATGTAATCACACCCTTAAAATAAGGCTCACAGTGCACTAATCCCCTCCAGTGTGCCTAAGTGCTGTGTTGAGATTGAAAAAATAAAAGCACTGAATCGCTCATCCTACTTTTTTAAAGACCGTGTTAATTGTCCTTGATTTTTAACAGTATCATGATAATCCCAAACAAGATAGAATGCGTCATCATTTCACGTCTACGGTTCAGTGCACAAGTCGGATTCCATCTTTAGTTTGGTTGTTTTCTCAAGGTTTAACCCCTTAACTCCTGAGACTGTAGCAGTTCCACAGTCACAAAAAGAGTAAGCCACAACAAAATTACAAAAAAACCAAAGTGATCCATACAAATGAACACTAAACCAACAGAATAATAAGTAACATGAAATAAGTAAGACACAAATGGAACAAAAGTGAAGAAAAATAATACAATAAAAAACAAAATGTAGAAAATTAAACAAAATAAGCAACAAAATAAAAAAATATATCATAAATATTTACAAAATAATAAACAAGCAAAACGATGAATGCGTAGAAAATGGGCTACATAAGTGCAGTCCATTTGCCATTTTTTGTTTGTTTAGTTGTTTTTTTTTTAAAGAAACACTCAAAATCTGGTTTATTTATTGAAATATGGAGAATTGTTGTTGTCCTTGTATTATCAGTTGTTTTTTTTTTGTTTGTTTGTTTGTTTTTTTAATCAGTTTAAGACATTTGGTTTTAACTGAAGTCCATTTATCTCATAAAGTCTAAAATATTGCAGCATCTTATTTGAACACCTAAAGGGTTTAAGGAATCTGTTTATTGCAGTTTGACAAAACAATGGGCCCCCAAACAACATCTTGCTTCAGGCCCCCATGAAGCTGGAAACGGCCCTGTTGGATCCCATACGTGCTATAATTCTTTTGGGAGGTGATCAGAGATTTCATGGTTGAGACAGATGTGAAATGAATGGTGTTGACTGTCATGTGGGATCAGGGATTTTGCCTCCAGTCCTCTGCACAGTCACATGACTCACAACTGAACACCTTGGTGTAAATGTCACAGTCGCCCATGGACACCCGTGCTGGTGAAATCCAATTAGAACAGCCATCAGTTAGAAATATACCATTTTATTGGAGATTATTGCACCACTAGTCCTCTTTTAGGTTTGCATTTTTGTGATATTAAGAATGGAAATGCATCTTTTTGAGGGTGGGCACCAAACATGGTCAGCAGGCATGTGTTTGTATACCCCCAAAGTTAGTGACGCCCACATCGTTACTATAGCAACCATACAAACGGAAATGTGTCACAATATCTGGCTCAAGGAAGAGTGTGATCATCACTTGTTATAGTGTGTGTGTGTGTGTGTGTGTGTGTGTGTGTGTGTGTGTGTGTGTGTGTGTGTGTGTGTTTGTAAAATAAAGTAACACCAAAAAAAACAACAACTAATGAACAGATTTTGGTGGAATTTCCAGGGAATGTTGAGGATGGTCAAAGGAACAAATTATTCAATTTTGGTGAAGATCTGGAAGAAAAAAAGCTGCCATTATCGATAAAGGCAGTTTAGTGAATAACACCTGAACTAATAATAATATCAACATGAATCCACAGTAGTATTAGTAGTAGTAGTAGTGGTAGTGGTAATGGTA
>JAPTYR010000018.1:24343218-24358396 GCA_029814505.1 Siphamia roseigaster | reverse complement strand
AACACTGTCCTCTGAAACCATTCAGCAATACTACTGTTTGTATAAACAAACGGTACCTCCTCTCTCTCACTTTTATTAATTTCCCTTCTTTGCCTTTTCTCCTCAACATCTAACATCTTTCTAGGAGCTACAGTTGGCTCAGTCGTAGTTTCAATGGCCGTTGTCACAGTCATAGCTACAGTAGTAGTTACAAGTTGTCCATTTTTGGTCATGGTCACTGCTGTTGGAACCTCATTTATGCTCAACAGAGTATTTTTCTCATTACTCTTCGTGGTAGTCAGAGTAGTGGTCAGTATAGATGTAGAAGTAACTCCAGGAGTTGGTATCGGGGTGTTAGTCATCACAGGCGCTGGTACAGGAGTTGCAGTAGTTGTGGTATTGGGGGTCAAGGTGGTTGTTAAAGTAATAGTGGTTGTCGTGGTCAGCATAGGAGTAGTAGTCGTCATCTTTTCCTTGGGATGTTGGGTCACTTCTGGTATCGGGGGCCGTAGGGTTACATTGTCCACCAGTCCAGGTAACCCAGGCACATGCCTGTCATTGTATGTAATTCCCCATCCTACATAATATTTCTCCCCTTCACCTTCCAGGGGATTGCGGAACCCAACATTAATCTTCCATTTTTTGTTTTGTTCTCGCAGCTGCACTGCACAAACGGACTGTCCCCAATTATCTATGGCAGGGGTATTCAACTCAGGACCTCCAAGGTCCGTTATCCTGCATGTTTTACACATTTCCCTCTTCTAGAACACCTGATTCAGTTAACGATCAGCACAACATCATGCTCTGCAGAAACCTGATAACGATGGAATGGTTTTCAGGTGTGCTGGTAGAGGGAAATATCTAAAACATGCAGGACACTGGACCTCGAGGTCCGGAGTTGAATACCCCTAATCTATGGAAACTGACCCAAACCACCCACTGGTCCATTGTAACCCACACCAACGTCTTTCTTTACTATTCACTATAGAGAATACATACAGATTAACGTCAACCGTTTTTTTGTCCACCTGAGTTGAGGCACCTCTGTGGCGCACACATGGTCCTCCCCATAAATACATTTATCTCCAGCTGTCCACCGTCCAGTCAGCCCCTGGCCAATCTTTTATGGTCCTTCTAACTCTCGTCGTGCCCTCCCCCCTGTGGGAATTGAATAACTGGGAACTCTGCTGTATCCCCATTAACCCCATCATGCCCAGGAGGAGAAGGAACAGGAGAGGTCCTCTGACTCCCCCCTTGCAGGGAATCCTTGCCCTGCACATCATTCTTCTCCTTTTCGTCCTCAAGAACGTCCACTGGGGCCTTTAAACAGTGGTTAAGATAATACCACGTTGGGGAACCCTTTACCTGCACCACCATGGATGGAGCCTTTATGACCTCATATGGCTCTTCCCGCCGAGGGTTATTCCACTTCCTCTTAAACGCCTTCACGTACACCCAGTCCCCTGGTCAAACCGACGGCGGCACTTCCTCACGTTCACCTTTGACCTGCAAAGAAGTCACACGAGCAGAAATGCTCCTGTGGATGTTAGTCATTTGTTTCACATACGATTTCATGTCTTCACTTAAAACATCAAGCAAAGCACCTTTAGCAGTTTTGTCAATAGGCGAAGGCATCGGCCGGCCGGTTAGCGCTTCATGCGGTTTAAGTTTCAAATCCCTATGAGCACTACTCCTATAAGCCATTAAAGCAAGTGGTAATGCATCCATCCAATTTAACCCCATGCTCATGCAGATTTTCAAAAGCTTGTTTTTCAGGGTGCCATTCACCCTCTCAACAATCCCCTGTCCTTGTGGATTGTATACTCGCCCAAACCTTTGCTTAACGCCTAACTTTTGTAGCATGCATTTCAAAGTCTTGTCAACAAACTCCTTTCCGTTATCTGAACTGACTGTTGCCAGGATACCAAACCTGGGCACAACTTCACGACATAGAAACTTAGCCACAGTTTTTGCATTTTTGTGCTTAGAGGGTAGTGCCTCCACCCACCTGCTGAACCTGTCCATCACCACCAACGCATATCTTTTCCCTTGAACCAGCCGTACCATATCTATGTAGTCCATGGTCAACTCAACAAACGGCCCCTCAGGAACCAGAATGTGTCCAGCCGGTGACATTTGACCTTTTCGAATGTTACTTTTGAGACAAATTTCACATCGGCCTATCACACTATCAGCATGTTGTTGTAGCTTCGGAGCCTAGAAATTCCTGTCTTTAATCTTTCTCAGTACTTCACCTCTGCACTCATGGCTTACACCATGAGCCTCATTAATTAACAATGGTAAAAGATCACTTGGAGCCACAAACAACCCCTCATGATTCCTCCTCAATCCTTCCCTGTCTTTAGATGCTCCTCTTTGACGCCACAACTGGTGTTCTGCCTCCGAAGCATCTTCCTGCATCAAAACCAAGTATTTTGAAGTCATCTGTTCTTCCCGGTCCACTGCATGCATTACCATTATGGCTTTGTTTCCCCTCGTAATCACTTGTCTAGCTGCTTCATCTGCAGTTGCATTCCCTTTTGCAATCCATGATCCAATCTTCTGATGCGCAGGACATTTTATGATAGCCAACACTTTTGGTTTCATCATTGCAGTTAACAACCTTATAATCTGGTCCCGATGCTGTACGGGAGAGCCATCAGCCTTTTTGAAGCCTCTCCCTTTCCAAGCTGCACCGAACAGATGACACACCCATGTGCATAGGCAGAATCAGTATAGACATTTACACTTTTACCTTCCACACACTCACACGCACGCGTCAAAGCCACAAGCTCAGCCAGCTGACTGGAGCATGGCTGCACGTACTCTTCAGCTTCCACAACCTCAGTCTCGCCATTCTTGAACTCAACCACTGCAAAACCTGCTTTGAGTGCCATCTCATCCCTATAACAAGATCCGTCTACGAGCAATGTTGTCAGCCACCTCCAACGGGGTCGCACTAAGGTCAAAACGTAACTAAGCATATTTTTCTGCCTCGGCCACACAATCATGTGGTTCTCCCTCAAACGGGGGTGGAATAGAATCTGATGGATTTTTTTACTCTACACACACGCATGGTGACATCCGGATACTCAAGCAAACGATGATATTCAGTCAAACGCGGTGCAGTAAGCACAAATTTTCCACTTTTGATTAAGTTTGTCAATTTTATGATGTGACAAAATTTCTACAGGGTAACCCATAGTCAGCTGTGACGCCTTCTCATACATCAGGTGAGCTGCAGCCAACTGTTGATAACAACTTGGCAGGTCCAGCTCCACTGGCGTCAATGCAACTGAATAATTGGCTATTGGTTGAGCATGAGTGCCTACTGCTGATTTTTGAGCTAGCAGTCCTACTGCATGTACTTGGTGGCATGAAACAAATGGCTGAAATGGTTTGTCGTAGTGTGGTAAAGCCAAAGCCGGGGCTTGCTGTAATAAGGAGTTGATGGTCTCGAATGCCATACATTCCTCCTCAGTCCAATTTACCTTATTCTGCAAATTTTCTGCACCTTTCTCCCTGATCATTTTACGGAGGAGTTGTACAATTGCTGAGTATCCATCAATCCATTCAGCACTGTACCCAGTCATTCCCAAAAACGTCATCAGTTCCTTAACTGTGGTTGGCTTCAGAGCTTTCGACACAGCTTCCAATTGAGACGCAGAAACTGAACGTGTTCCCTCTTTTATTAATCTCCCCAAATACTCTACCTCATCCTTACAGTACTGCAGCTTCTTTAAGGATGCTTTATCTCCTTTTTTGCAAGCATCGTCAGGAGAGTGATTGAGTCTTTATGACAAATTTCCAAGTCCGGCACACACAAAATTATATCATCCATGTATTGAATGACTGTACTGGTAATGCTCCCACCCAAGTCAGCCATGTCCTCCTTCAGAACTTTATTGAAGACATGAGGACTATGTTTAAAGCCCTGTGGCATACATGCATATGTATAAGATTGATTCCTATACGTAAATGCAAACAAATGCCTACTCATCGGGCTCAGTGGCACACTAAAAATGCTGAACACAAACCAACAACCATAAACCACTTAGCGTCAGGTGGTACATTTGCCAATAGTGTATGTGGATGTGAAACATCACCTGGATAATCTTCTATTACTTTGTTTAATACATGTAAATCATGCACCAGATGATACTTATTTTTGTCCGCTTTTATCACCGGCGAAAGTGTTGTATTACTTCTCGGGTTTGGTTCGATCACCAGTACCCCAGCCGCCAACAACCCATTTATTGTTTCCTTTATCCCAGCCTCTACACCTAGCTTAAGTGAATATTGAGACTTCCAGGGCAGTCTGCACCCTGTTTTTAATTTAAAATCCACCGGCTGAGCAGACTTAACTAATCCCACATCCATGCCATGCTTTTACCACAACCCTGGTGGTACAGTAGTCAACATTTCTTTTTCTAAATCTGCATGTTGAAGGCTGTACTCATGTTGACATGGGAGCCAGATAGCCTGTGGTCGAGCCCAACCTGATGCCGAAATCGATATTTTTATGAATGATCAATCTTCACTAATCCAAACATTTTTATTTTCTACTATGTAGTTAGCATTTTTTTATTCTTGCCTCATAGCCTGGATTTATCATGATAGTAACACGTGGCAGACTATATTTTATTTTAATTTCCCGTTCCAAATAGGAATTCAGCATCTTTACGTGTGAAATAGAGCCACACTTTAGATCTTTTCTGCCTCGGCATGATGAGCTGTCTGTCCTGAAACCTGTTGCGTGGAACTTCCGATAGTGTCCGTGCTGCCGTTAGAGCGCATGTCCACAGCAGATGGAATTATTGACAGGCACCGAAATGAGGCACCGATAAGCATCTTACATTTCGGTTCGGTTACTACCGTTTAAGTTTCGGTCGGTGCCATAATTGTAACGAGTTTCGGTACCCAACCCTACCAGCACCGATGTCACAATCCGAAAAATGCATTAAAAACAAAGCCGATTTAGTAAATATCTGTATGTACACCCATGTCAACCACAGCAAAGAAAGGATAACCCTTGTTATAATAAGAAATCACAGTGTATTGTGTAACTCAAGCTCCAGCAACCATACCACACCAAGCCATTCACCTGCTTTAGCTACTTTGCTAATTCACCTAATGCTATTTCAGCCAAACTAAGTTAAGCTAAGGCAAAATATACTTAAGTAAATTAACCTCATCCAAGGTAAGCTAAAGCTATGCTAAGCTAAAGCTACATAGGCTAAAGCTATACTAGCTTCACTCAAGGTAAGCCACAGCCAAGCTAACCAAAGCTAATCTCAATTTAAACCAACCCCTAAATATTCACTACCACACCCTTTTTACAAAATGACGTCCAACACCACTTCCGTAATCTTCACAAAATGGCCTCTAAATTTGAATCATATCCATTCTAGTCTACACGTCACCCAATCGTCACTAATCCTTCCCACAGATCATATAACTGTTTAGACAGTTATAGTGGATATCTTTAGTTTATACTTTTATTTAGTTGTACTTTGAGATTTCTGTTGTTACTTTCTCCTGGTAGAGTTTGTTTGTTTGTTTTGTTGTTGTTGTTTTTCCACTATCATTTGTATTTTTCTGGTCAGTGTTTTGTACCAGCGTCTTGTAATGGAATTGATAAACCATTTTTTGTGAACTGAGAATCTGCATTTGGACCCGCCTTGATATAACAAACCATAACATCTGAAGACACTGAGCTCTCAATGTCTCCCAGTTTAGTCACTGCGGAGACCTGCAGGTCTATGTAAGGGGCAGTCCATTTACTGTCTACATTGAATGTTAAATTTACATGTTAAAAATATTAAATCTACACCTTACTCTGTAAATATTTTTGCAGTTTTAGATTTAATAGGTCTTTTCTGGCAACTACAATTGCCTGTTTTTTTTTTTTTTTCCCTTTAAAAACAGTTGATTTTATTTATTTTTTACTGTGCAGCTCAGTCCTCTTTGAAGTGAATAGGAGAACTGACAGTGGCCTCTTAAACTGCAGAAGGTCCTCGGAAGAACTGCTGTTGGTTTATCCAGTCTGGGTAACTGTGGTAACATGTCCATGGAGGATAGATGCTCTCTCTGGCTCATTCTTTGCTAAAAAATAAAAATCCAGTGATTTAGGGGATTATATACTAATTAAAACAATATGTATAGTATATTACATTTCTGAAAATGGATCCCTCTACATCTTACTCAATGCACCTTTAAGCTTTTTTTTTAATGATCTGACGCTAATCAGCAGCTAAATGATGTGAGAGGATTGATTGGATTAACATTTAATGTATTTATTGAATTTCCATAGTGTCAACAAGGCCTGAGTTTTTGTTTTTTCAGAGCGATGAGCTTGACTGTGCAGCAGCTCTCTGATCTTTATGCCTGATGAAGAATCAAACATACATTCTTGCACAGACATCTTCTATTGTGATATTTGCTTCTGTTACACCCAGTGATAGTTGTCAAAGGTAATGAGGCAGATGAGATGAAGGATTTCCTCTGACATCCTGCTACATGTGACACAACGGATACAAAGAGGTGCGTTTGAGTTTTATGTTTGCAGACAAGTGGTTGGGGTTCAGTAGCCCCATCTCTTTGTGAAGCACCGTCTCAAGACAACATGACAGATGACAGCAGGAGACGACAGATGAGTAAGAGCTAAGCTAAAGGCTCTGTGCAGCTGCATGTCTCATCTGCACTGACAGATTAAGGACAGCAACATTGCAAAGCACTGCAATCTGCATCATGTGCAAGGAGTTAAGACAAAACAAAAAACAAATGCACATGTTAGTAATGGACTGGAGAGTTCCAGCTGTGAAAAAGCAGTTACCTAATCATAGGGATTTTTAAAAATGGAAGGATGAACAAGGGATATATATTCAAGGGAACAAGGGAAAAGAATAAGCAACAAAATTAACAAAAACAACCACAGTGTGTCATAATTCTGTTGTGTTTTTCCTTTTTTTGCTTATTGATCTTAAGCTGATTATTCTTCTCTCTCTCTCTCTCTCTCTGTGCATGCGCGGTGCGAGTGGGCGGAGGTGGAGCGTGTGTGAGTGAGTACGGAAAGGTTGGTCGCCGTTCCAGAACTTTTTTCCTTTTTTTATCTTTTCTATCTTTACATGTGTTTGATAGTTCATTGGCATTTTATTGGGTGTTAAATTTTACATGCAAGGCGTTTGCCTCTGTTTAGAGGCATGGCCACACGAAGTACAAACGGAGAGCGTCTTGGCTTTCTTACAAGAAAGCATGGTATTAGGATAGATTCTCCTTTTTCTGTGGAGGAGGTCAGTTTAGCTGTGGGTGCTTTAATTGGCCATGATAATGTTTTGTCTGCGTCTTGCATGAGCAGTGCGGTGGTTTTATTCTTTGCAACTGTGGATTTTGTTGACGCTATGATAGAGGCAGGTGTAGTGGTAGAGGAGGTCTTTTTCCCTGTTTTACCTTTGTTGAGTCCCTCAAGAAAGGTGATTCTTTCCAATGTGCCCCCTTTCATCAGTAATGATGTGCTCACAGAAGCGCTGGCACGTTACGGAAAAGTAGTATAGCCCCCTAAAATGATACCAATAGCAGCCAAATCTCCGCTATTGAAGCATGTTGTCTTGTTCCGAAGGTTCGCTTACATCATTTTGAAAGATAACAACAAAGAACTTGAACTATCTTTGAACGTTAATGTAGATGATTTCAACTACACCATTTATGCTTCCACAAATACCATGAAGTGCTTTAGTTGTGGAAAGCTGGGACATTTGGTACATAATTTTCCAGATAAAGCAAATGCGGATAATGTGATTTCAAAGGAGGGTGTCCCCATTGACAGAAAGGAAACTTTAAATACCACTGATAATGTTGAGGCACCTGCGGGTGGGGAGGGGGAAGGGGATGGCGGGGTGGATGATGGTGCAGGTGATGGTAATGGAAACGGAGAGGGGGCCCCTCCGACTGAGTCATTAGAGGAGGAGGGCGTGATGGATATTGATTCTGAATCGGAGGTGCCCGACACATCGCAGGGCAGCTCAACAGATTTAGCAGAACAAATCTGTAACGAAGTTATTGAGGAACAAAGTCTTTCTATGGACACTGAAAATGTGTTTAAAGCACCGCGAAAGAAAAGGGGTATCACCGATTCTAAGGAAAGACCTAAGAAGAAGAGTCAAATAGCGGAGCCCGCTGCTGATACTGAGAGTGATTACGCGTCAGATTGCAGTGTGACTTGTTCTTTACGTGCAAGCGGTTTTTCTCAACAGTCTTACACTGTCAATGACATCAAAGAATTTCTGAGTAAAATTAAGCGCCAAAGGAATGTCAAGATTGACACTTATTTTGCAGATGTTGAGCAGTTCATCACTAAGACAACACTCTTTATGTCAGAAGGGGGTTTCACTGATCAGGAGGGTCATCGTTTAAAAAAGATACTAGGAAAATTGAAAGATATCACTGACAGTCATTCGTAACTCTTCCTCCGTCATGTTCATTGTGTTTCTCAAACTCTTTTTTATTTTTTCTCATGTGTGAGGTTCTAACTGCTTCGTTGAATGTAAATGGAGCAAGGGAACAAAATAAGAGGGCAATTATTTTTGAACAAAATGTTGCTTTTGTCCAAGAAATCCACACAGATGTGAGGAATTGCGATGACTGAGCGAGTGAATTTAATGGTTTAACAGTTCTAAGTCATAACACTTCAACTAGTGGGGGTGTTGGCATTCTCTTTAGCCCTAATTTTATACCATGTTCGCATGAAGTTACTGAAATCATTAAAGGCAGGCTTTTAAAAGTAAGGGCTAAATATGATTGTAATACTTTTGTGTTTATTTGTGTCAATGCACCAACTAATGTGATGGAGCGCATACTTTTTCTCCAGAAGCTTGATACTGCCCTCAAGTCATGTGACTGTGAGGACATTTTGCTCGTTGGGGGAGATTTTAATTGTACAGAGAACAGCATGGATCGCAATCACATAGAGCCTCACATGACATTGCATATAAAATTAATTGAAGTTTTACAGGTGCACAATCTTGTCGATGTCTGGAGAAATTTCCATTTAAATCAGAGTCAGTACACATGGGTACACTCTTATAGGAATAGGCTGTCCTTAGCCAGGTTGGACAGATTTTATGGGTTCAAACATCAGTTAATTTTTTTTAAGAGGTCCAATATTGTGCCAGTTGGGTTTTCTGATCACTGTATGGTAACATGCAATATATTTGTAAGTACTTTTAAACCAAAGAGTGCATACTGGCACTTTAATACCAGTTTATTGCAAGACAATCACTTTAGAGATGTTTTAAAAAGATTTTGGAACCAATGTAATACTACAAAGTCTACGTTCAGGTCAATTCAGCAGTGGTGGGATTTTGCCAAGGTCCAAATAAAAATGTTATCTCAACAATATAGCTTCAATGTCACAAGGGACATCTCTAATCATATGGCTGCCTTAGAAAATGAAATTTTAAATCTTCAAGGGGACACAACTAGCAATGTAATGGAGAATTTAAAAACGAAAAAGAATCTACTAGCTGAGTTTTTAGGAGTGAAGGCGCAAGGAGCTCTGGTCAGGTCACGTTTCCAGTCTATCGAAATGATGGATGCACCTACTAAACTCTTTTTTAACTTGGAAAAGAAAATGGCCAAAAAAAGCTAATGCAATCTTTGCTGTCAGAAGATGGAAAACTTTTGTATGCTCACACTGATATTTGAAAAAGAGCACATGCTTTTTTTGAGAATCTCTACAAGAATGAGATTTCTTATGAGCAGGCTCCTAAAAATGTCTTTCTGAACAGTTTACCCCAGATGTCCAGCTCAGCAAATACTGTCCTCGGTGGGATGATAACCCTGGAGGAAATGTTTAAAGCTCTCCAAAGCATGGAGAGTGGAAGGGCCCTGCGGATTGATGGTCTACCAGTGGCTTTCTACAGAGCATTCTGGCCCGAGATAGGCACAGATTTGCTGGAGGTGCTCCGTGACAGTTTAGCCAATGGGTGGCTGCCACAAAGTTGCAGAAGAGCTGTGGTGATGCTGTTGCCGAAAAAGGGGGATTTGAATGACATAAGGTCATGGAGGCCTGTCTCTGTCTTATGTGTGGAATACAAACTGCTCTCAAAGGTTCTGGCCAATAGACTAAGTAAGGTTGTAGAAGAGGTCATCCATCCTGACCAGACCTACTGTGTGCCTGGAAGGTTGATATATGACAATATCGCCTTTATTAGAGATATTGTGGATGTTGGGACACGTTATAACATAGACTTTGGACTTGTTTCCTTAGACAATCAAAAGGCGTTTGACAGGATTGAGCACAGTTATTTATGGAATGTTTTGTCTGCATTTCGTATTAATTCTGGATTTATTAAATATATAAAAGTCCTGTATCGTGACATTGAAAGCATATTGAAAGTTAATGGTGACTTGTGTGCCCCATTTAAAGTGCTCAGAGGCATCAGACTAGGATGTCCTTTATCAGGTGTTTTGTATTCTCTGGCCATAGAGCCACTTTTGATTCAACCTAGAAAGAAAGTTGATGGTGTAACACTCCCAGGTTGCTTATTTAATTTCAAATTATCATCTTATGCCGATGATGTGGTTATTCTTGTTAAGAGCCAGATGGATGTAAATGCCACGTTGAATTTACTTAATGAGTTTGAAATTCTATCCTCTAATAAAGTAAATTGGGGTAAGAGTGTAGCGTTGTTAAGAGGGGATTGGAAAAATAGTTCACCAAGATTACCCGAAGACTTAAATTGGTGCAGAGATGGGTTTAAGTATCTGGGGGTATTTATTGGGAATGAGGATTTCTTGCTCAAAAACTTCAAAGGTGCCATTGAGAAAGTGAAGGGCCGTCTTAGTAGATGGGACTTTTTAATGAATAAAGTGTCATATAGAGGCAGAGTACTTATAATTAACAACCTGGTAGCATCATCCCTCTGGCACCGTTTGGCCTGGATAGACCCTCCTGTTAAAGTGCTTGCAAAAATCCAATCTGTTTTGGTTGACTTTTTTTGGGACAATTTACAATGGGTACCACAGAGTGTTTTGTTCTTACCTAGAGAAGAGGGGGGGCATGGACTTGTTCATTTACAAAGCAGGACTGCCGCCTTTCGCCTACAATTCATACAGAGGTTACTTTGTGGGACAGTAAATAACAGCTGGCAAGCTGTAACTTGCTTCATACTTCGCACTGTTGAGGGGCTGGGCCTGGATAAAACCCTCTTTTGGATGGACCCTAAACGGTTGAACCTGAACAGGCTTCCTATTTTTTATAAGAACCTTTTTAAAGTCTGGAGCCTTTTCAGGATTGGGAGGACTGTGAGTTCTACATCTCTTTTTTGGTTTCTGCAGGAGCCTTTGATTAATGGCTCCATTTTGGACCTCTCAAAGGAACAGTCCTTTCCTACCCTTACAGGGATTCTCTGTGAGGCCAAAGTTCTTACGCTGGAAAGCTTGATCAACTTAGCTGGACCTTTGTTTCAAGATGTTGTATCAGTGGCAAACCAATTGGGAGTTAGGTCAATCCGTGTAGTTACGCAGCTTCTTGGAAAGTGGAAGGGGATGGTTACAGAAGACAAAAACAAGTTATTGTCTGATTTTTCTATGGGGTTGTTATCTATAGATGACTCTGATGCATTTCCTAATTTCAATGTAACTGCTGACCTGGGTGATTTGTCACGTGTGTTCCTGAAATCTGAGCCATTGAATTTTCTTGGGTCCAAACCTGCTCCTGGAAAGGCATTGTATAAACTGTGTGTTTTGGTCAACAATAGAAAGTACCTTGACAAAAGAGCCGATACACCTTGGCGTACTGTTTTAAATGTTACTGAAGATGTTAAACCACATTGGAGGCTCTTTCACAAGTCACCATTACCTAAGAAGTGTGGGGATTTACAATGGAGAATTTTACATGGGGCAGTGGCTGTTAATGCCTTCATTTCAGTTTTGAATCCTAGTGTAGGTGAACAGTGTCCTTTCTGCACATTGAAGGAAACCATTTTTCATACGTTTCTGCAATGTGAGATTGAAATCTCTTTTTTCCCTTTTGACAAGTCTGTTTAGTGGTTTTAATGAAAAATTCTCAATGGAAACATTTATTTTTGGTGTCAAATATTGTCAGAAACTAAGGTTCAAATGTCAATTACTGAATTTTTTGCTTGGACAATCAAAGATGGCTATTTATGTAAGCAGGAGAAACAAAGTGGAGTTTGACTCAGGGTACAATGTTTTAATGGTGTTTTTTACTTTGGTGAAATCAAGGATTTTAATTGATTTTCGCTTCTATAGTGAGATGAATGACCTTGGATCCTTTGACAAGACTTGGTGTGTTAAACATGTTGTGTGTCATCTTCAGGATGACCCTTATTTTTAATAGTCTGTTGGAGGATGTGCAGCCTGATTAATGGTGTTGAGTGTTTTGTGTTTTACATGTATGTAATTTATTTTTAGGCTGCACTTTTAATACATGGTTTATTTTAACTATGTAAAGACTTTGTAAAAAGGATTTTGTAATAAATGAAGTTTGAAAGTCAAAAAAGTCTCGCTGTATCTCTCTCTCTCTGTATATGTGCATGTGTATATATATATAGTACAGGCCAAAAGTTTGGACAAACCTTCTCATTGAATGTGTTTTCTTTATTTTCATGACTATTGACATTGTGGATTCTCACTTAAGGCAATAAAACTGTGAATTAATACACATGGTATTATGTACTTAAAAAATGTGAAATAACAAAATATGTTTTATATTTTATTCTCTCAATGTAGCTTTTTTGATAGCGCTGCAAACCCTTGGTGTTCTGTCAGTGAGCTTCTTGATGGCTGAAGCTGCAGAAGTAGTTATGTGCATTCTGACACTTCAGTGACATTAAAATGAAACATTGTGAAGACTGTCCCATTGATAGTTATCTTATTTTTGTTGTTTTGGTCCTTACCTCAGTTAGTTCTTTGAATTTGCTTTCACTTTATTGTTGACTTAGATAGTTTGATAACACAGACTAACACCCTAATAGTCTGTTTTATTAGACCTGTACATTTTCTCCCAGTATCCATCCATCCATTTATCCATCCATTATCTTTCACTTAGCCCGGTGTGGTCACAGGGGCAGCATTTTAAACAGGGATGCCTAGACCTCCAGGTCTCCAGCCATCTCCTCCAGGTCCTACATACCTCCATATTCTCTAAAGGAGACCCCTCCAGCAAGTCCAAGATCTGCCCCAGAGGATGTCCACAGGGCAATCCCAACCACAGAAACCACCTCCACTGGCTCTGGGTGCACATCAGTAGGGCGTCTATCACAGCTACTCTCCCAGAGCTCTGCTTCCCAACACAGTTAACACATTTCCATCTCTTTATCTTAAATCTTGTTCTTTCAATCACTACCCACAGCTCTGTCCGTATAGGTATATACAGTACAGTCTATACATAGAGGAACAAAGACTGAACAGTAAACCCTCTTCAGCAGACCAGTCTTATGCATCACTTTCACTGATTAACTGTCTTGCTCCATCATTCACTAACCTGAGTCTTATTCCCAATCATCACTAATATGGATGTTTCCTTATATTTTCCTACTTGGTTGAAGTTAAATTCTTTGATCCAACCAATTTTAGCACATATATCTGTTCATACCGTAATGCAGCAACCACTACAAATGGTTACAAGGACACTAGGAATAACACTGGATGTAGAAGCTTAAGTTAATTTAATGCAAATGTTGGTTTGGGGTGTTGATGTTTATTCTACACATTATTGACATCTGCTCTGGTCTGTCCCAAAATGTACCTGTGCTGAACTTAACCTCTTCTGACTTAGGCTATGTTCAGACAGCAGGTTTCAATGCACAACTCAGATTTTTTGGTGAAATCCAATTTTTTTGTGTGCTCGTTCAGGTTACACATTAAAAGACTATCAGTTTTCAGTATGAATTGAATGTGTCAAAGTGCCATGTGTGTGAAAGAGGTCTTGACTAATATGAGACCATGCAGGCACGCACTGTGTTTACAGAAGGAAGTATGTTTTTCCCACTGCTCTTCTTCCTGGGAAGCAGAATTACGATGTTTGTCACATTGCAATGCCGTAAAGATTGGATAAATGCAACTTGGCTGTACAGACTGAAATCGCATTGGAAAATATCAAATACATATCAGATTTAGGAGCACATACAGAAGTGGCCTGATTTTTAAAAACCTGACCCAGTTCTTTAACAGATCAGAAACAGGTCACATATTGGCAAAAAAAAAATGGATTTGGGGCACATTTGCCTGTAGTCTGAACGTAGCCTAATATACCTATATAATCCATATTTGACATTTCAGGTGACATTCCATTACACACAGCACCAATAGCTGTGTGTACTGGGGTGTGATGCTATTATTATATAATGTCTATTTTCCACACGAGTACACACAAAAACAGACTTCTGAAATTTATGAAACTGGAAAGTATTTAAAGCTTTGTATTTTTGCAACTTGAAACAGTTTTTGCATATAAACAGAAGGTCTAATCATAGAGAAGGATATACATTTTACAAAATAATTGCATTGGTGTTAGGGCAGTGACTCATGTCCTGTACCGACAGGACACACCATACTCCTCAGACTGAGAACTATGGCCCCAGACTCAAAGGTGCTAATTCTCATCACACCCACTTTGCACTCAGCTCCAAACCATGTTGTGTGAGCTGAAGGTCAATGCTCGGTGAAATCAACACCTTTTCATCTACCAAAAGCACATTATCCTTTAGAAGAGGGGTTCCAAAGTGAGGGTCACAGGATGCCAGCGGGGGATGCGAGATGATTTTCTAAAACCACTTAATGTGATCCCTGAGGTGGTTACAATTGATTAAAGGGTACCTGTAGTGAATTTTAATATATAGCTATTTAAAAACTTTACATATGATACTCGTGATTCCGTCATGTTACACTGTTCATGAGTCCCTGATAAGTATGCGCAAGTTTTAAATCATTGCTCCGTCCACCAGCCATGGTCAGTGCCATTTTGCCTCCTACATGGGCTGTTGCCGCACCGGTAGTGATGCACAGATCTATAACATATATATTACAATGAATAAATAACAGGATCAGTATGTGGGGATGAAGCAGCAGGAAGTGGTAGAATGAGAGAGAAGATTTAGAGAAAATTTACACAGTTCGAGCTGGAACAGAAAATGTGTCAGTGGTTCAGAGGGAAAAAAAGAGTGTTGGATCAGTG
>JAPTYR010000018.1:24057115-24068550 GCA_029814505.1 Siphamia roseigaster | reverse complement strand
TGACTACAAATTAATAAATCTTTAGGTGCTTATGTCTAGTTTTAAGTGTGATGAGATATTTGGAGTAGAAATGACAAAAATACACTGGGTAAGATTTAGATTTTTTCCAGTGGGTATAGTAATCCCTTAATATGGCTGGTTGCCATAGCAACACAGTCTAAACATATTGCGTCATTGCATCATCTTTAGTATAACTGTAGCTGTGAAAGGTGCAAGAATGGCAGAAAAGATGTAAAAAAATTTTTTTTATTTAATAAACAAACAAACAAACAAACAGCATTACACTGAAATTTGTTAGATAGGGGTCAATATTTACCATCTGAACATATTAACCACAACCATAATGAAAACTATCAGTACCGACATTATTAATAGTAAAGCAAGTTCACCAGCCCAGAAAAAGGAAATGTGACCATGAAAATAAGACAAAAGACAAAATGTGAACAAGTATTAGAGGAGAATTCACTGGAAGCCACACAGCATTTAGTGGGCATTAGTGGTATTACAGTTTAAGATCCTATTGCTTTGGCTTTACCTTCAGTGAAAGAAACTGGTAAGAACCACTAGGCAGGTGGTTCCAAGCTATTCTGACACTAAATGCCCTTAATAAGTTTTTTTTTTTGTCAGTGGACTCCGTTCCAGAGAAGAGCAATTACTGTGATACCACTAATTTCACGCATCTGAATACAGGGATTTATCACATGAGTGGGACATTCAATGTTGCTATAATTTTCTTTACGGAGACAATGACAAACAAAGCCCTGAAGTAGGACACAGTGTGACTGGTGAAGGAGAAAGGACCGCTACTCAAAGGGCAATGACAGCCACTTATCTTCCCTGAAGTTCTTCATGCTGTTAATGTGTGAGTGCGACCTATATTCAAGAGTTATTAGCTGGACATGCAGGCCTGTGCACTGAAATGGGTTATCATGTGGGTAAAGATAGTGCGCAATACTGCTGACAAGGAGGCTGTTCAGTCCACAGCAGGCTACCTATGACACATTAAAACATTGTTATCGAGGGTTCCAGAGCATGATGTCACACAGCCCATCATCAGAACACCAAAGGAGAGAATGACCCACTACAAAACAGCTTCCTGAGAAAACATATTGCTGTTTCAATTAGTTGTTTTTTTTCTCATTGCTTTGTCATAAATTGACAAAGCAATATTTAGTCGAGGAAAAATAGCATTTTGCAAAGAACTATTTGTAATAGTATTATTTGTTTCACCATAAATACCATGCAAACAGAGACCAGGTAGATACAGCTGTATCACAGGGCAAGGATCTGGGGAGGGGCAATAAGCTCGGGGTGAGGAGGCAGGCAGCAAAACCTACTGTAGAGTTCCGGAAGCTGACGTCACTCAATTCTGACATGCAACAGTCTCAATCAAAACACCTCCATATTGGCAGGAAAGCGTTCCGTTCAAATCACTGTCAGGCAGCTAACCTCATTTCCCTGCTTTATCACAGCCAGAAAGTAGTTAACATACACATTAGCTAATTACATTATATTGTCCTGCTATATATGCTAATGTAGCTGTGATGAGGAAATCCTAACTGTTTTAGCCGAAGCTTAAGGCCCCGTCCACACGACGACGAATTTGCGTGAATTCGACTCTCTTTCTTAACGTATTGGCCTTTCGTCAAAATGGGGACGGTAAATATGGTACCCCAATACGATAGTTTTGGAATACGGGTCCCAGAGTGGGAAAATCTGAAGACGGTCGGCAATACGTCTCGGTCTGGACGATTCGGCGGGTAATACATGGGCGTTCACACCCACATCACGACGACATGACCGGACACGTCATGACCACGTGTCCGGCATGTGTGCTGCGCCAGAAGAAAAAGGGATGTGGGTGCATGCGCACGACTTCTATTGTTTTCTTGTATCTGGTGGGACTGGCTTACAGCGCACCTAGGGGTGTGGCGTATGAATTGCAGCGTATCGGGCAAGGGTGCCATATTCGTACTGACGGAGATTTTGTACTGAGACGTCTCCATTTTTACGTAGCATCTTGTTGACATGTTTTCAAACAAAATGCCGCCTCGTCGTCGTGTGGATGGGGACTTAGGAGAGACACAACATTTTTAAGAGTATTTATAGTTCTATGTAGATGTACCTGGGATTGTGTACATAATAAAGAGTCTTTTGTTTCAAAATGATGCATTACTGCACAAAGTACATTTTCATGTACAAGGAATTTATCATTGTGTATTAGAGCCAAACAATAATAAACTTGTATTTTTAAAAAATGAATAAAAGTATATGAAATGTACAAAAAGGCCAAGAATGTCGTCACTTCCACCTCAGACAGCCTCTTTGCTGGCTGTCTTTACAGGAGTGATTTTGGCTATGCTGCTGTTGCAGAACAGATTTGTAACTTGGGGTTTGTTTCCCCTGAGTTCAGACTGACGGGAATGAGCTGCCTTCAGGATTTGTGGAAAATGGGAATAGATTGACTCAGGCTATTGAGTTGAATCTGTATGTCAATGATTGGAGTGGAAGAAGCAGACAACGGCGAGAAAGTGGCTTCAAGGTATTTTTTTCCTTTGGTTCCCACAGCAGGTTTTCCACCAATTGGTAACAGCTCACATAGAGTGAAGTCACTTTTATTGGGTTTGAAATTTTCCATGGTTGCACAGGACTGTGAATGCAGCACCGTGCAGGGTTGGTGAAGGGTTTTTTCATTGAGGAAAGGGTTGTGTGTGTTTTTTTTTTTTTTTTTTTTTTTTTTTTTTTTTAAGGATTTTAAAACTTTCTGCGGATTAAACACCTAAAAAGTCTAAAATCTAGTAATATGAATTTTAGACATTTGTTAAATGCTCCTTTGACTTCTTTTAAATGTTGGTATGGTAAGTCAAAAACGAAAGCCTGTAAGCTGTAAAAAGCTGTCACAAAAAACGTTCTATCCTCCTTTGGTGTAATTTATTCACATCAGGAGCATTAAAAATTCAACACTGTGCAGTGCATCAGGAAAGTATTTAGTGTTACACTTGTTTTACATTTTCTTGTTGCAGTCATATTCCAAAATAGATGTCATTCTTTTCTTTACCTCAAAATTCTACACACAATGCATCACAATGACAAAGTGAAAAAAGTTTGTAACATTAAAATGAACAGAAGTGTAGCAATGTGAATACTTTCCAGATGTACCATATCTTAAAACCTACAGAGAGCCTTCTTTACACTTTTATTAAATTGCGCGTCCAGTGGTTATAGAATTACTGGGTGTTTTTCAGGTGGAAAACATATTTCATGATTGTTTGCTTTTACTTTAGGTTGAAGATGCCTTGTCTTATCTCGATCAAGTGAAGCTGCAGTTTGGGAATCAACCACAAGTTTATAATGATTTTCTTGATATAATGAAAGAGTTCAAGTCGCAGAGGTGGGTTGTGAGTTTATTATACTTTATAAATGCTATCTAAATGTTTAGCATGTAGTATTTTTGTCTTTTCTTTTAATTTTTTAATTTTATTTATTTATTTATTTATTTATTTATTTTTTAAAATAAATATGTTCTGTCCTACAGCATAGACACTCCTGGAGTAATCAACCGTGTGTCCCAGCTCTTCAAAGGCCACCCAGACCTCATTATGGGTTTTAACACTTTTCTGCCCCCTGGTTATAAAATTGAAGTCCAGACCAATGATCTCGTCAATGTTACCACGCCCGGTCAGATCCACTACATCACACCTCACGGTATCTCTGTTCAGAACATCCCCGTTACTGGGGCGTCGAGCCAACCTGTGAATCCCCACCAGCAACAGAGTCTGCCTCCAACCACATCTCATGTTCCCACCACCCCACCGGTCGCCACACAACCCCCACCCAATAAAACCAGCAAGGTAATCATCTACTACTGCATCTCTCATTAGAATGGGTATTTATGGATATGGCCTTGAAAACTCCTGGAAAAGCCAAAAATAATTATTCAACTCTTTAAAGGATTTGGATCATAGAATTACATTTTTAGGAATATGAAGGCTTCATCTTCTGGTGAAATTAGTTTTTTTGAGATCTAATGTATCACATTTGACATCTGTTTTTCACTTTTAATTGAGTATTAAAAGTGAAAAGTCAATAATATGCCATTGCCTAGACCAGTGTTTCCCAACATTTTGAGCCACAGCACATCTTTTACATTGCAAACATCCCAAGGCAAACAAAATCACAAAAAGTAGATTTATTGAAATATAATGCAAATCTAGTCTTGGTTTACTTATTCTTTGTAAAACCTGAGCCTGTTCAGTTAACCCTTTAACTCCTGATGTGTCAGTGCTGACACGTTCTGAATGGATAGTAATAATAATGGTAGTTTGATAATGTTAGATATCCAACCATAATAATTGTTAGATAATGGTAGTTTAAATATTCAGAAAAATCTACTTTTTTTTTTTTTAAAACTGTTTTTACTGAGTTTTGTTGATGGAACTGATATATGGAGATAAACAGGTGTCAAAAAGAAACTGATTTAGAAAAAAGACTAAACTAAAGCTACTGGAACCAAATTACAATGCTAGTTATTTATTATTATTATTATTACCTCCGCCAAGGAGGTTATGTTTTTGCCGGCGCTTGTTGGTTTGTTTGTGTACAACATAATCGAAAACTTATGGATGGATTTTGATGACATTTTCAGGGAAAGTCAGAAATGGGGAGATCTGGAAGTGATTCTGGATCACTTTTAATTTTGGTTAACATTGCGGTCAATGGGGAATAGCAATGCTTGGCGGAGTTCTGCGCTCTCCGAGTCTAGTTATTATTAATAATAATAATAATTTTAGTTGGGACTTTTCTCTAGTTATTTTGTAAATATTCTATAGTTTTGGGGCATTTTGTTGCCCATTTAGATTTTTTTTTACATGTAGTTTTTTATTTTATTTTTCTTCACTTTTATTGTGTTTCTTATTTTGTTCATGTTATTTTCTTGGTTTATTTGTAATTTTTGTTCATTTTTATTGATCACTTTGTTGCTTATTTTATTATTTTTTTGACTGGAACATCTCACAAGTTAAATGGTTAAACTCAAGGCTGATACTCTTGCAGGAATTGAAGAAAAACAACCACAACTCAACAGCTCTGAGTGGATCAGTGGTCTGTGCTGTCATATGGATCTATAATCAAACTGCTTGCTTATAGTACCAATAAGGTGAAATTGCATAATTTTCCATGACACGCCTGATGATTTTTCACGACACGCTAATGTGCCACGGCACACTGGTTGGGAAGCACTGGCATAGACAATGTAAAGTGACCTAGAAATACTGTACCAGTACATAGGTTTGAAACTTAAAATACCTTCATCAGAGGAGTAAATGAAAACCAAATGTATTAACAGTGATGCATTGGATTTAATATTTTTTTTAAAGGAAAAGTTATCTTGATTTCTGTTTCTGTGATATCTTTTGTCCCCTTTGACAGTACACTGAGCACATTAGAGTTGTGGATCCAGCGAGCTTTTTGAGGATTTCACGCTTTAGAAAACCCTTTCGGTATCACACCTTTGCTCTAAATTTCCATCCCTACATTTTTTTTTAAATCATGAATTTCACAGGAAGGAGCAAACCTTTGAAATTTAGACAGAGGACACTGACAATGGTTTTGATGTAAAGCTTTTTCTTAGGCATTTGTGATTTCGATATGCTGTGATGACTTTTTCATCTTTATTTGACCAAAGGTATTTTTACACATTAATTTCTTATTAGTGGCTTCATGTTTTTGAATGGAAAACATTTGCAGTTTAATTTCACAACAATTCACTTGAACCCTCTCTTCTTTGTCACATTTATGGCCATTAAAAACCTTTATTGGTCCTGAAGGTTAAAGTTACGATCAGATGTAAACTGAAATATTTCTGTATGTTATGGTATGCCATGCGCTTTTTCTCTTTATCCCATTAGCCATTGCAATCTCCTGCCCACACCCCAACCAGTCAGCCCAACCCGTCTATCCCGTCCTATGCTTCACCTCGCTCACCTTCAGTTCAGTGCCAAACTCCAGTAAGCAGCACACCAACCGGTGGGCCGCCTCTGCAGAACAACCAACCCGTGGAGTTCAACCATGCCATTAACTATGTTAACAAGATCAAGAACCGCTTCCAGGGTCAGCCAGACATCTACAAAGCCTTTTTGGAAATTCTGCACACTTACCAGGTAAGGGAAGGATGAGGAGTGTGAAAAATAAACATGCGTCAAAGGCACACAGCCAATGTTGATGTTAATGCCAAATTTTCCAGAAAGAACAACGGAATGCTAAGGAGGCAGGTGGAAACTACACTCCAGCACTGACTGAACAGGAGGTCTACACTCAGGTGGCGAGACTTTTCAAGAACCAGGAGGATCTGCTCTCAGAGTTTGGCCAGTTCCTTCCTGATGCAAACAGCTCTATGGTGAGTCTTCCATTTAAATGTTCCCACAAACCAAGATTGAATGGCATTTCTACGTGTTCTTGTCTGCAAGCCTAAACCAAGGATGCCCTGATTGGTGACCCATGTGGACTTGGCTGGCAAATATCCTGAGATGCATTTTGTGCTATTGTCAATTACCCCTCAAAGGCAATGGCTTAATTCAGAAATGTTTTGTTGAGTAGATGACTATCACCAGAATTGGCGAGTTGTCCAGGGTGTACCCCGCCTTCGCCCTATGTGGCTGGGATAGGCTCCATGTGGCCCCCGTGACCCTAGTGAGGATGAAGCGGGTTCAGATGAGATGAGACTATCACCAGATGATGTGATATAATGTTGGAATACAGGTGAAAGGCAGAATAGCAAAAAAAAAAAAATTCATGATATGGGGCTTCAGTTTTGAAGAATATACAAAATATATGAACAATATAAATGAAATGTAAATAGTTTTTACAAATGTATTGAAATCAAATCAAGTGATGTATTGTGGTGGATTGTGGAAATATGTTGGGGAACTGATGGTCAAATAACGGTAGAGCCAGGGAGGAAATTTCACACACAATAAATGAAATGCCTATAATCTGTTTGGATGTGTGGCCGTTTTTAATAATTGAGCGTTTTCAAACATGTGTGGTATGTCAATTTATTAGTATTTTTAGTGTATGCATCAATGTATGCAGTTTTCAATACAAGCCAGGAGTAGAGACACATGGTTATAATGAAACGCACCTGCTTTTAAACTATGACAATTAAAATGTGATAACCATTAGTAACCAGGTAATTGTAATAATCAGACCTGATACATTTACATGCTCTTCAGACGTGCAATAATTGAAAAACCCTTGTTTAGATTTTCCAGTCCATTATTTGATGTCTGTCAGTGTGTAGAGTGATGGTGATTCAAACTTCGTGTTATTGTCATTCACTCAGGTTTGACTACGTAACTTTTGTTTTCTAAGATTTAATTGTTTTTGCACATTAACCCCTTGCCGCAGACATGGGTATTGCAGGCCCGTCGACGGGCCCAGATTAAGCCAAACAGAGATGGGACATATTTGCAACTGTGTCAAGGGGTTTTAAAAGGAATGAAGTAAATCAAATTAACCTGTATAATGCAGGACGACATCCAAGTATTGGATAGAAATTGAGGTGTAGATTTCTCATAATCAGATTACTGTTGTTATTTGATAAAGCATATCAAATTATGTTGTTTACATCATCACTTGATTAAACTGATAACTCTAGGAATCAGATTATTATTGTAATATTAATGTAAATGCAAGCAAGGTCAAAGACTTGGGTATTTGTAAACTTATAAATTATGGGATTTGTACAAAGTCCAACAACTCTGCCACCACTAAGAAAAAATCTGGATTAACAATGAAGTATTTGTTTCATTTACTATATTAAAAATTGTCTGTGCGCACACTGTTGACTGATATAGTTAAAAACTTTAAGAATCTTTAATACTGTTCAGAATTGTTTAGCCCAAAACTTTAATTTAACACCAGAATAGATGAAAAATCAATGAAGCTTTGGACAAAAGATTATCTTCTGTGCCTCAGCAGTTGTTTAAGATCTTCTAAGTCTAATTTCCTACATTGTACATTAAAAGCCTTTTAATACAATTTGTCATTAATAGATTTTGTGACTCTTTAATTTTGTTCCAGTTGTTGAGCAAAGCTGCACCAGACAGGGCTGAGTCTGTGCGAAACGACCATGGCGGCACAGTAAAGAGACCTTTACTAAACAACAAACAGCGACTGAGCCAGAATGGTCTGCCAATCAGGAGACCTTCTGGAATAGGGGCTACACCTCCCGTAAAGGTACACACCTCTTTATGCTCTGGAAATTGGTTTGTGCCGTGTATTTTGACTACTGGCATGTTATTAAAAAGACAAATGTCTTCTTTTAAGTGTCAATTCATGGCATATGTTTTAAATGTCTTATTCTGAAGTAATTTCAAATGTATACCTGAATATTGTTTTGCATGTTAGTTTTATTTTTTTGTTTTAAAGTTACATAATTTATTTTTATTTTTTTTTAAATGTTCCAGAAGAAACCAAAAATACTGGGGAAGGACCATGGAATGACTGAAGTCAGTAAACACAGCACAAGCACTGAAACTATGTTCTTTGAAAAGGTTTGTATTCAAATATCCCCCCCTGAATTCCCCTATTTATTACAATAAAGTCAGTAACCTAATGAAATAATCTCAGAAAAAGTATTACTGCAGTTATTCACATCACTTAATTAAAAACTTTTTTCTAACAGGTAAAGAAGGCTCTCAGGAGTCCAGAGGCATATGATAACTTCTTACGGTGTCTGCACATCTTCAACCAGGAAGTCATTTCACGTGCTGAGCTGGTCCAGTTAGTCATCCCATTTCTTGGGTGAGGATAGCAGTTGTACATCCTACACATCAGTGACACATCAGTATTTAGAATCATATTCAGTAGTAATTACACAACTCACTTTGTTGCTGACATTATTGAAGCCAGTGTTTCTGTTGAAAATATTACCTATTCAGTTTACTCACATTCCAGTACCATTTACAGAAAATTTCCAGAGCTTTGCTCATGGTTTAAAAACTTCCTGGGCTATCGGGAGTTGAGCCACAGTGAGAGCAGCCATGCTGAGAGTTTACCCAAGGAGCGTGCAACAGAGGGCATCGCCATGGAGATTGACTATGCTTCATGTAAAAGATTGGGGTCAAGCTACAGAGCGCTTCCAAAGAGCTACCAGCAGCCCAAGTGTACAGGCAGGACACCGCTGTGCAGAGAGGTGAGTCACGGGAGGAAATCTGCTTATTATGGATTTCTCAAGTCTCAAACCTCTTGACTGGTGGATATATAAACAGCAGCAGATCCCAAGAGTCCATTCATTTGTGTTCATTAAAATAAGTTCATACAATTACTTTTCTACTTCCACTGTGTGTACTGACATTGAATGAGGATTGTTTTCTTGGTTAACTAACCAAGATGCTTTTTTACAGGTTTTGAATGATACATGGGTGTCATTTCCATCGTGGTCTGAGGATTCTACATTTGTGAGCTCCAAGAAGACACAGTATGAAGAGCACATTTACAGATGTGAAGATGAGCGCTTTGAGGTAAAGAAAAGCTACATTTACTCCTGTGTACTTTGAGAATATTTTAGGATTCCCAAAGATCTATAAAAACATTTTAAAACTGGGTAGTATGTAAGATTACACCTTACATTTTAAAATATTCAAAATAATTAGTACTACTCAATCACAAAGATTAAGTTAAACCTTCCTCCTTGGAAGATTCATTTAGGCTCCAATTTAGCCCTACAGTACTTAAGCTTTGTCTCTGAAATGAGCCCAAAGAGACTTAAATTGAACTTGTGTTAAGATGGAGGGCTTGAAAATGAAATTATTTTTCAATCATTCCGTTCCAAACGGTTCAGGTAGGCCTATGTTTAACATTTTCGTTCTTGCATGCATTCCGCCACCAACATATCGGTCCTGAACCGGTTTGGATCGCAAAATATCATTTGTTCTTATCATTCCGGCAGTGTTTGGCGGGCCTATCAAATCTATTTTAGTGGACTTTACCTTAGAATACACGTACTCATTATTTGTCATTGATTTACACCATAGTTATGCCCAAAAATAATAAATAACAGGCGGCATCCAAAAACATTCAGATGGGCTATCCATCCCACATAGCCTACAGACTTACTGTAGCCTGTATGCCTATTGTAACAGTTCAAACTTTGACAGCTTGACGTTACTATTTCAAGGGGGTTCTTTGCAGTATACAAAATGACTAATATAAAGAGGACAATGCAAAAAGACATTTTCAATAAACGTAATGCATGTTTTAATGCCACTTGAGATTCTTAGTTCATTATAACTGAACAAATGACAGTGGGCATCAGGTGAGGTGCGTGTCCCGCACCTGCGCCAAAGGGTAAATTAAATTAATTACACCCAAAGACACAATCAAAACAGAAATTTTCCTCATCTAAATTATAAGAATAAATCCCCCAAATGAAATTTCAAATATAGCCCAAAATAAATAATCACAAAAGTCACTGTCTTTGATCCTTTGAATGAATCATAAACAAAAACCGAATGTGTCCGGAGATGTGGTACCTGCCAATAGGTTTAAACCAAAATTAGAATTGTCTCACCCGTCGTCGACCATTTGTCCTTTCATGGGAGACACGGATGTGGGAAACCGGGAGGGCAACTCAAACGACTAATGATGCTCCTCCTTACCGGGAGGGAAACTCTACCAGTATTTCCTGTCGCTTTCGGGGTACCAGGAGGGAAATTCGACTGGTCCAGATTGGCCCACATTGCTGCTCACTGTCCCTCTCCAGGGACAGTGTCTCTGTTTCTGGTCCCCATCTCCGGCCACACCTTGCTTCTTCCAGCTTCACTGTGTCCCTCTTTGGAACCCGAGTACACTCTTAAGATATTGTAATGTAGGCTAATATATTATCTTCCAGTAACTGCATCCTGTAGAAAAGTGGCAATAACTTTAAATAAGTGTGTTTGTGCCACATAATCCTTCACAATCTTGAGTTGACATGAACTATGAGTGCTGAGGCACGTCGATCTGACCAGCAGCTCCCCGGCCAGCTGTTCATCTGACCGGCACATGTTATTCTCCCTACCCGACTCCAGAGGCTCTCCGCAGGGCCAAAAGCGTGGGGATCAGTATTCAGCTTTCAGCCAATCACAAACTACCTTTAGACTCGCCGTCCAATCATAAACGCACTTTAATCAACCTTTAGTCCAGCCCACATTGAATTTTCGACCAATCACAGTCAACCTTTGGTCAACCTTTAAGCCCGCCCCTTTCTACTGGCTGCAGACGGGTGTCCTTCCTGGCAGTGAAGTGAACACACAACTGGAAATAGTCTCCCTGACCTAGGCTATGCTTTTGTCAAATTTTATAAAATATATACAGAACGTAGGGCTGGGCGATTCACCCAAAAAAAAAAACCTAGATTTTTTTCATAAAAAACTCGATTTTCGATTCACGATTCT
>JAPTYR010000018.1:23815167-23829244 GCA_029814505.1 Siphamia roseigaster | reverse complement strand
ATAGAATAATGTTTAAACCAAACAGACCTTACATCACACCAGGTGTCTCATACTGAGGGACTAGTTTATTAGCAGCGACGGAATGTTCCTAGTTTAAGTTAATAATAGTTTAAATTAACAATAGTTTAACAATAGTTTAAGTTAATAATAGTTTAAATTGACAATAGTTTAACAATAGTTGAAGTTAACAGTAGTTTAATAATAGTTGAAGTTAACAGTAGGACTGGGTCTGACTGTTCTGGTGACGACATATGTTCACTTTCACTAGACTAACAACAGCCACCTCTGATTTTAGTTTAACACCTCATTTAATTTACAAAAGTATCCCGTCTGTTCTGAGAACGTCTGGAGTATAAAGTACAGATATTTATGAACACATTTATGGAGAAAAAGTCCAAAGTTGACAGAAAAATAATACTCCAGTAAAGTACCGATAGCTAAACCAATGTCCTGAAGTACTAGAGTACTAGAGTAGTGAGTACTTGTACTTGGTTACTTCCCAGCTGTGAGCGTTGGCTCCCTCTGTCTGATCCTGTTCCTTTTGCTTCTGACGCTGTTGTGCTTGGATCTGCATTTTAGGTGCGAGGCGTCGTTCATCACCTTCAGGGTAATAGCACGCCTGATTTATTCCGTAGACATTTGGTGGGAATGTGTGCATTTATCACCCACATCATTTCACCATCACTCTTTCTCCAGTGAGAAGCAGACAGGATGTAGATACCAACACACATATTTACTCATCCTCTGAAGGAACATTTGCAGTTGCATAAAAGTGCAGGTGCTGCAGAGGCAGGGAGGGAAAGGCCCTGCTGGAGATCAGGTATGGAAATGGACCTGACAACACAAACTCCTGCTGACATTAAACACGTGCAATGACTCAACGGCGCCTTTCGACCGGGGTTTGGATTCAGCGCATTTGGCTGTCATGAAATAATATTCACATAATGTTACTGTCAAACAGGATGTTACAGTTTTATAGTTCATGTTGGTTTTCATTAAGAAAAATAATAATAAACAACACACACACACACACACGCACACGCACACGCACACGCACACGCACACACACACACACACACACACACACACACACACAGTTTATCAGCAAGTCTATCAAGTATCTATGTTCAAGGGAGTTTCTACCTGCAGTATTTTATGACAAGTGTCACCCCTTACTTTGAGTCCCACCTTTAAAGTGCTTAATGAGCCTGACATATACCAAGTTATTTCTATCAGCATTTATGGAAGCCCATAAACAGCATTTTCATAAGGAAGTTGATTTGATTTGTCATGTAAATATCCTGAAGCTGCAATTCAATACATGGGATCTGGATTTGAAACATTAATGACATTCCTGAAAGGCTACAACAAGCATCAGCATGAGGCCTGACAACACTTTGATTGCCCATAATCCACCAGGGAAGCACCACATCAAGGACATCCCCACTGAGTTTTCAGCACTTTGAATTCAATACAGATGAAGTCTCGAATATAGGCAAGAGAACAACACATAACCCAGAGACTAACAGTAAAGCACCGCTTGTCAATCACCCGTTGAGTTTATTTAGAAGTTTAATTCGGTCCACTCTTTTGCAGATGCTGATCAAATTCCCATTTTCCTGCTAAGCTGATGCAAAACAGCAAACTCGTGATGCCAAAATGCTGCAGTAGACTTTGGTTTCTCATCTTTCAGTATCTTATTGACAGGTTCCCTCTGCATGTTCCCAAGGGCCACTGAAGATGTGGATATCACTTCCCCTGTTTGCACTTGGCCTGACAGGACAGCAGTTTGCTGACAAGGCTGAATGTAACACCTTGTCTACATTGGCCACAAAGCGGAAGCAGAACATCAGCAGCTCAACAACAACAGCAGCAGCAGATGCAGTCATCTGTCAATATCGACACAACATCTGTTAAACCCCAGAGGAGTTGCGTGGTCAGGAGGATTCACTCAAAAACCAGTCCATAACGGTGTAATTACAAGTGAGGCACATGTTAACATACAAGTCAGTCTAAACAGCTGCACTGCTTCAATTCGAAGGGCAAATGTTTAAAACAATGAAAACCATGGCACACTAACTCAGATGCAGTGAAAATGAGTCTCTCTTGTACAGAACCTTGTTCAGATTTTCCTGCGAGGATTCAAGTGGCATGCTTCCCTCCTCAGTTTTAAACAGAAAAGCAGGAAACACTACTGACATAAATGAATACCTTATAAAATAGCTTTATCACAGTGTACAATAAAATACCCACTGCTACACACCATCCTTAATTTCCTGAACCATTATGAACACAAACTGTCACTTAACAATACATCTCTACTTTATTGCAAAAGCTTAGGAAACACACCTTGATGGTTTGCTTTAAATTTGTGTATCACCATGAAAAGTTTTGTGTCATGGAAAGCAGAGTATGCTTTGCACAGTTTGGGGTGTATTTATGCACAGGGATTAGTGAAGTGAAAACAAAGATAAACTTGTCTTAAGAGATAATGAGATCAACAGACACCTTAATATCCAAAAAACTATTTTTCCAAGGTTTCATCTCATAACACACCAGTTTCAGGTAAAACAAAACAAAAAAAACAAACAAAAACAAAGCCCTGAATCAGCAGGACTCGTCATGAGACTAAATGATAAAGATCAACCTCAGACCGCACTGATTAAAATCAGCCTCATGCTACCTTAAAAACCAAAGCAAATCTAAATATTAAACAAACAAAAGATGGCAATCCAGATTACCGAACACAGAAAAGTCCATAGTTAAAACTACACTGCATACGTATGTGTATTCATTCTATAAAGTTAAACAGGCCTGTCATTTTTTTTCTTCTCAGGCATCAATTAGATCAATAGAGTAATGAAAAGGAGGAAACACCTCCGACTGTGTGGCATTTCCTCTGCTTAATGAACAGTACTGAAATAAAGAGACATGACACCTGGCTCATTGTCCTCCACAAGTAACCAGATCAGCAGGCGAGGGCCTACAGCTCACCAGCCTACATCTTTAGATTGTATTTTTCAAAGTTACGTGTAATTTTTTTTTTTTATTTTGACTAAAATCTACATTCATATCATTAGGAATTTTACAAGTTAAGGAATGTTAAAAACATATCATGCAAATCTGTAGGTCAGCAAAAGTAAACATACAACTAAAAGTGGAACTTATAAACAATGATACAGATAAAACACTGTGTTAAAAGCAGCAACTTTTCAACCTCATGGCTACTGCTTTGAAAAGCCAGCGAGGAGTTTCTTTATTTAGCATGATGAAACATATGAAGAGGAAAACTGACAATTGACTCAGCAAACGAGTGTGCCAAGTGATTAAGTCACTGACTGCACGCTTTATGAGGCAAATGATTTCTTGATGAACCCACATACTGACTTTGGGTGTGCCTTGAAAACAGATCAGGCTGTATCAGCTGACTAACTGACAGTCATGCCTGTGAATTATTAAGAGGATTTGCTGGTGGCAAGTTTCTCTGGAAATAAGAGCGAGAGAAGGAGCAGGAGAAGCTAAGTGGGTCAGTAAGGATGGAGAATTTAACATTTAGGATGTTTCTTGGGAGTAAATGTCAGACAGCTGATGTCATTCTACTTGGTAACTAGCAACCACCAACAAGGTGCCATGGTTACCTTATCAAAAACTTGTCAGACAAGGTTTTCCCAGTTGGGTTTTACACAACTGCACTTCTATTTCTGTTACAGACCAAAAACTAATATTTGTAACGTCCTGACAGTCGTCAAATTATGTTGTTCATGCTTTTAATACACTCTCTGGGGAAAGTATTATGACAGTAAAACATAACATACTTTCCAAAGGGGTCAGTCTTAAAACTGTTGGTTTATTTCCTCCTATATATAAAATGGATAAATTCTAGGACACCAGAATGCGATAAAGGAAGGGTCGTTAATGTCTGCTGGATTCTGAAAACTAGGGCAAACTTATGGTGCAGTATGGGTGAGTGCCAAGATGCTGGACACATGAAGAAACTTCTGCATAAGACCTGTGTGACTTTAACAGTAAATAAAGAACTATAAATGAATACTGTAATTACACCGTAGTTACGTAGAGATGTTAAATTGAAGAAGTGATAATTGTTGAAATTCCCTAGTTTACTGTTCAAATAAATTACATGTCAACAACCATGTGGAAAGTGAAGAAGCTGACCCAGATGCATCACTTCTAGCTCAACCCGCTGCATCCCCTGTGACTGCATCAACTACTCTCTCAGCAAAATCTGCCGCTAAGGGATTTCACAGTCATTGGACTCTTTGTTGTAAGTCCTTGTGATGGATGTGTTAAATGTAAGGCTGCAACACATGTAGAGGATTCATTTTGGCTCTTCTGTGGCTGCAATCACCCCTACTGCCATCAGCTAGGATTTATCTGTATTGCGAAACCGTGCCTTAGCCCAGCCTCAGTACGTGCATTACAGTATTACTTACCCCTGACTGCAAGTCTTTGAGCGTGTGCGTAAGGATGATGTTGAAGACAGCATGTGATCGACTGCTCTCCTCATTCATGTTGGTAGCAGCAACAGTCCGAGATTTATTCCCTTCCGACATTAGAGACTCAATGTCCTTTAAAAACAAAACAGATTATAGAAAAATAGATACATATGTGCATATACATAGCAAATCATCGTTTAACAACATCTGGTGGGGTATTTTCTGAATCTGATTACACTGTGCATGACATGTTCAACTGATTCCTGCCCTGAAAACAATTTATTAGACAAAATATTGTAAAATTATGGGTAAAATATTGGGCCCCTTGAAGGCTGATGTGATACAAATCCAATAAGAGAGGGAATGGAACTTAACATGTCTGCTTAATTGTAACATCCTAGAGTGAGTGGATGTGATTGTTTGTCATCATTATACTAATTGAAATACACAACCACTTGTTAAAATACTTTTACCTTATAGCTGGCCACAGCTAGTCGAGAAAGCCCATCCACATATGGACCCAAAACTTTATGCTCCCTCACCCTTAGAGTTTGCCTTCCCCTGAAAAACACAGGTTTTAAACACAGATAACAGTGTCACTTTTTATTTAGACATCCGAAGCAATAGTAAAGGTGGCTTTCATGGTCTGGTCCAAGGTAAAAGTAGTGGTTTAAATAAGCGCTGAACCTGCAGGTTTGACAAAGTGTCTACTAGTTTCAACAAGTCTTACTAAGTGGTACTGGCTTATTAGTGCAATTAAAAGAGTGAATGAAGAGGGGTGGTATTAAAATAAGTGTAAACTTCTTACCACTCCTTTTCAAATGTGTTAATAATATAGGGTATGTGTTTGTATGTATGTGTATATGTATATATAGTATGCATGTAGATGTATGTACATGTATATGTGTGTGCATTTTCTTTGACACATCTGAAATAAACACAAATCAATCAATCAAGTAACTTTAGAAAATTTTGAAGACCATTTTAAAACGTTATGAATGCAATTCAACACCTATTTCAGGTCCTGTGGTATGTTCAAGGGTAAAACAATTTGTATTAAAGGAGAATAGTTTCATAGTGCTCGTTTCAGATTGATTAAAAAACAAACCCCAAAACATATTAAATAAATACATATTTCCCACAACTACATCTACACATGGGACTCAAGGTAATTGAACTTCACAGAAATAGCATGAACTTCACGACATTACATCTGTTTTGCCATTAAATCCACTTCATGTTACTTGTGGCTCTGGTCATTGAAACAACCGTGCTCTGGTTCATACACACTTGGTTCTCTGACCCTGCCCCAAACTTGCCGAAGAACTTCATCATTCTCTGCTATGAAGCCTAGCCCATATGGATGTCAGATGGTGTGCTGCACCATGGGCCGTTTTACAAAGGTTAAGGGTCATGTAGTGAGTGAGGTCAAAGGTTATGCAGTCTGGGGCAGCCGGCACAGGCCTTCGACGCTGATTTACTGCTGACCTGCTGGACATGAACTGGCTCCATCAGTGACTTCGGGCAGAAGGCTAATGTTTTTTTATTCACTGACCACAGCAGCTGGTGGTACCAAGAGTTCACCGGTAACTTGAGCATTAAAACAACTTGGCAAACATTTAATTCTTCTCCGTTTTGTCACCGTTTCATTGGGCTTTGTAAAACACACAGGCAGTTTTATGAAGCAATAACACAGAATTTTAATTGCAGTGAAGCTTGAGGAGGACACCAAAAGATAATCCTGAGGTCATACCCTTTGGGGTCGAGCAGATCTCGGACCTTTTCATTGTAGATTTCCATGTAGGACACCTCAACAGTAAAACTCTCCTGCTCCCGCTGCTCCTTCTGTGTTCGATCAAACAAAGCACTGCACAGCCGGGGAATCAGACCTGGTTGGTCCCCTGAACCCATCATGGTGTATGACTTTCCTGAACCTAGAAACAAAAACACAGAAAGCATCTACTTAAGATAACAGAATTGATTAGTGCAAGTAAAAGTCATTTAAAAAAATAAAATAAATAAAAAAAACTGCTACTACAATATCATCCTTTTAAGCCCCATCTACCCTGAACACATTTAAAGCCTGTAAGTCATTGATCCATGCGATTGCTGTCTTTCAGTTTCACCAACGCACTGGTCTGTACTTCCTTCTTATCAGCACTTAGGTGTGTTCTTATCTTTTACTGGCACTGAGGATCTACCACAAAAACCCATAAAATGTTGTTTTGTTTTTTACTGACACTATGCTTCAAAATTTGTAGTGATTAAAACTCTTGTGTTCATTTCACCTGTTTGTCCGTAGGCAAAGATACAGGCATTGTAGCCGAGGAAGGCATTATTGAGGAGACTCTCCCCAAGGCACTGGAACACCACCTCCTGACCTGGAACAGATACATACACAGTATGTGATCCAACTGTATATGGTCACACATGTTTAGGCAGATGAAAATCAACAGTTTCAATAAACGTGAAAGAAAATTCCTTTAACATGAAGAATTGCACCTTTAATAACTGGATCAGGTGATAAACTTACCTGCAAATTTCTCCTTATCGGACTCATCCATGGACCAGAAACAGTAATCATAGGCAAAGACCTGAACCAAATGGCCAAACAAAAACAGTCAGCAACATCAACAAGCTCTCAGGTTAATGGAATTATGTATTAAACATTAATTGTTGTTTGGATTGCACACACATTGTATTGTATGTTGTTAGGACACAAAAGACAGACAGATAGGGGGAAAAAAAAAAACATTGCCACAAGGTTTTCTTGAGGGTTACAAGTTAATAAATAACCAATATGCTTAGGGCAAAGGCTTTTATAAACCATTACTTGGTACCACTGCATGAGTTCCCACACTGCGTCAAAGGACAAACATAACAGCGCCATCTTTTTTCTAACAGATTATTCGTGACTGCAGACTTAGCTCATTTGTTTGTGTGGTGTGCGTTGTTACCTTGGACTGACTCCTGATGATGACGGGAGGGTCAAGGTCCACAGCAGCATGTGAAGAGAAGGGAATATGAAAATAAGTGCTTGTTTAAAAAGGATAGGCACAATCTGTGTGCAATCTTTGGAAATGAAGGTTTTGCTTCTCTCAAAGACAGCAGCAATCATAAGCTACTCCAAATATTAATAACCTTCATTTAAAGGAGAATTCCAGCAGTTTAACAAACATATCCCATCTGTTTGAGGCCAAAGTCAGCTGTCTAAAGTGAGATACACGAGAGAATTTTATTCGGGGTACACGAAGTTTGACACTTGTGCGCATTTCCATCAAAGTGGTCGGTAACAAGCAAGCGATTAACCTTCTCTCAAGCTCTTAACGTCTATTAAAATCCTTTTGAGTGGATTGCCCGTGGTGTGTGGGCCATTAGCATATAACCCAGTGTATAATGATAGCATTAGCTAGCACAGAAATGATACATTTGGAGCTTTTAGAACCAGCACAGAGAAGGTTAAACGCTTGCTCGTTATCGGCCGCTTTGGTGGAAATGCGCACAAGTGTCAAACTTTGTGTAGCCCGAATAAAATTCTATCGCGTATTTCCCTTTAGACAACTGACTTCAGCCTCAAACAGATGGGATATATTCAGGGATGCACATAACTGGTATGCAAGTGCACACGGCGCATGCTGTGCCGCACATCAAGCGCACCGACACGCCCTTGCGCACTAACAGCTGAGGGCTGTTGCGAGAGGGAGCACTCGTACAAAGAAACGAGTATGTGCGGAAGACACTTTTCTGAGCACACTTGTTTTTTGTGTGTGCGGCTCAGGTGTCAGTTCAGTCTGGTGTCTTTTTGGAGGTGACGGTGGAACACCTAAATAGTTACTTAGCGAGACTTTTCCATCTTGGAGAAGCATTTCATCTCGCAACAGCCCAAGCTGTTAGTGCACAAGGATGTGTCAATGCGCTTGATGTGCGGCACAACGTGCGCCGCACACACTTGCGTACCAGTTGTGTGCATCCCTGGATATGTTTGTAAAACTGCCAGAATTCTTCTTTACATGGAAATGACAAATCCAAAAGACACATCAGCCGTGATGCAACAGAGAAAAGTGGATGGAGAGAAAAAAAATCTAAACCATCACCGTCCTCAGGTTTTATTTATTTTACTTTTACATCTGCCTCAATATCATCCTTGTGTTTCTGTGGCTTGTTTATAGCTTGTTTGTCACATGTCCAATCATCTATGTTAGGAAACTGGTAAGGGTGTTTGTCTCTGGCTGTCATCACTCGTGAGATCTATTCTAGATTTAACATAAAAAACAAACAAACTTCAAGCCTGTTTTAAACATCATGCCAAAGTCTGTGTTTGATTGGGTATTGGTGATGGGGGTTGGTACTGAAGCTGAGTTATGACTGCAGTACTGTGTGAATCAGATGGTGGCATAGGGGGTTACTGGGTCAGGGCCATGCTCAGATATTAACAAGACCAGATGGGAGAAATGCTTATGAAAATTGAGAACCCTGATATATAAAAAGATGGTAAAGGCTGCCAAGATCCTGGTGACTAAACAGAAATGCTGGGCAAATGTGTGCAAGCAGGCTCATGCTAACACACGCATGTTATGAAAGCACATACCTCGCAGCTATGTCCTTTATAAGTGATAAACACAATCACTTCTCCAGTGTTACTTGTATAGGTCATTGTGAGCAAGAATCTGTTTCTCACCATTTTCTGCAGGTTTTATTTAACACTCCAGCAGATTTGAGGTTTCATCTCATGTATTCATGTATTAACCCAGATGATAACCCTAAAACTCCGGACAAATGCGGGTGAATCTTCCTTTGCAATTTTGGAAAGACTGATGAATATTGTAATACGATTTTTAATTTTTAAGGGGGAAATTCTACATTTCCTTTTTCACTGGAAACACAAGAATCTGGACAGTACGGTACATTTTGTAGGTCATAGAGTCTCAAATGTCACTGTTTATTTACAGTGAAATGTTGTGATCAACTTTTTAAAATTATACTTCAATTAACTCCTGAGCCATGGTCTATAAATACATTAATGATCATGTGTTTATTGAAAGGATACCGGCTAGGGAACTGCTCGAACACATTAATTAATTTCATAATCTTGAATCATTCAGCTGTTGTCAACTTATTCCACTGCCAAGCTCTGGAGTATTTTCCCCCACAAAAAAACAGAACAAAAAAAAAACAAACAAAAAAACAAACTGTATTTGTTTAAAACTGCTGGTCATAAAATATAAGACGGCTGTAATTTATTATTAGCACATTTATTCCAGTCTGCTTCATCTGTGAAGGCAGCTGTCATTCGGAGATGTGTGTCAAATATGATGTGTCCAGAGGTGAGAGACTGTTAGTGGTTTACATTACCATTCTACTCTTCACATCGTAGAAGAACCCATCATTTATTCCATGTCGTCACAGCAATGACATACTGACTGCACAGCATGCTTTGCCTCACACCAATTCCTGACCTTAAACCTTTTGTTTCAACATCAATCCAGAGCCTGAAGCAATATTGCTCATTCTATTAGACTCAAACAGGCCTCATAAATTCAGAACTACAGTAAAACACACACCCTTGCAGACACTGCCGCACCTGTTTCCTTTTACCCATGCGCATTCTTTAAAAACCACCAAAACTGCAGTTGTTGCAGAAACCAGCCTGTATCCAACCCAATCAATCTAAACACTTCATATTTTACTGACGTTCCACAGCTGATGCGCTGTACTAAGAGAAGAAACACATGCAGAACAAATTCTATCTGCAAACTAATTTATTTCAGTACTTTTTCCAAAGATACCTGTCTGAAACTATCATGACATAAAATAATTAAGATATTTTTAATTCTGTACAGAACATTGCCAACAAAATCTTTAGAGATGTAGGAGTTGTTTTTTTTTTTTTTTTAACCCTGGTCTTGTTCTTTTAAATGTCTTTTAGGATATTTCCATGTATGATATTTAAAAGGCAAACACCCCCTTGTTTTCATGATGCAATGTTTAAATTTGGTTTAACTGTTTTATGTTTTTTTTGAATACCCATCTTGAGGGCTGTTGAGCATCTTACAGCGCTGCTGCTTCCCCACAGTCATACACTTGCGGGGGTGAAATCAGCTTGACAGGTTCTGACATACGTAGTAATGACAGCTGTCATGGTTGCATCAAAGGCTGCAGGCAAGAAGGGTCAACCATGTCTTGCGCTCAAATGCCCATTATTAAAGCAAGGTCCCCCGTGACCAATGAGAAGAAAGCATGAGGCGGTCAGGAGAGCTGTGAACCCGCCTCCCTCGGTCCTGGAACACTTCTATTTGTCCCTCCTCCCTTCTGCCTGCTCCTCTGCTCTGATCACCGTCATTTAAAAAATAACTTAATGCATGGTTGCTTCCCCCCTCCCTCTCTTTCTCTACTGTTCTGACATTCTTTTTTTCTTTCCTCTGGGACTGTACCATCCACGGCTGTGTAGGGAGGACTGAGGAATAGAGGATGGAAAGGTAGCCAGAGGCCTTAGGGAGGTAAGAGGCTGGACCAGACACTGGAATGTAAAGATTAGGTAGAATCGGTTTTGAAATAACGCATTAAATAATGAACATCCGTCACATCCTGCTGTTCGTATTGTCATTTCAGTTACATACTAAAAGTCCAGGATTCTACACAAAGATATGTGGTCTACCAGCAGGAAAAATTCCAACTGAAGAAAAAGATCCAACTCAAATGCCACAGATGCCAGATCCGGAAGGCTGTATCATACTACCCAGTCTGATTTACAATGCCCCGAAGAGGAATGCTCCGTTAGGCTGTTTTACTCGCATTTGTCATTTACTGTATATACTACAAGTAATAGGGTTGCCTTCAAGGACATTTGCTTTTTGAATGTCAAACGAATGATTCAATGTTTTTTTTTTTTTTTTTTAAATCATTTTACAATTCAAAGCAGTCATGCTTATTGTATGCAAATATGAGGAAATGCAAACTTCTGCAAACCAGAGTGTAGTGTTAAACTTTCCCTTTTTAATTTTCTTCTTTCCTCATCCACACCCATCATCAGCTCCAGAGAATCATCCAAGCCTTATTGTTTATCCCTACTTTCTGGAACAAAAGGCTGCTACTTTACTTACTTTTTCTATTAGCTTTATATTTCAGAGATGGCCAATGACTTTGTGTGTGTGAATAAAATACATAAACAAGCCACTCTGAAAATAGTTTTGCACTTTTACACGTTACAATGAAGAAAGAATTTGGAACAGTTCTATTTATGCTGGTGCGAAAACCATTATACTGATAAATTATTCATGCATCATCATTATTAAATGTTGTGAATTATTTATACTCAAATAGTGACCTTTGTTTTTAGATCAAGACTGAACCATAGTAGAGAAAAAGGATAATTAATGAAGCATATTTTTACATGTCAATTTCATCTCATATGAATGTTGTTTGCTGTGAAACAGGCCGTTTTTTTGAAATACTGATATTAACTTTGAATAGGGCTTGAAAAAGGTTATTACAAAGTCTTCGTGTGTTTTTGCCAAGTTTTGTTTTTTTACTTTATTTTTATTTTCCAATTTTATATTTGACAGACCAAAAATATAATAATAATAATGAATAAATAAATAAACAGAACAAAACCCAAACCACCTCCCCTGTTTAGTCAAAATAGTGTCTCAACTGAAGGTATCTCAACAAATCATGTTTTCCCAAATTGTATATTTTTGACAGTTGCTGATGTGTTCAGAATATTTCTTTTTGACATATTCCAACAACCGGAGGTACCCATTTGTGATGACTGTTTAAATCCGTGATCTGTTTTAGCTGGTAAAAGGTCTGTATCAAACGCAGGCCGTCGTAAAAATCTGGCATTCCTCTCAGTATTTTTATCTGTCAGTATTTTATAGCATATGTCCAGTGGTACAAAAAATATTGATCCATCTCTTTCCATTTAGCCTCACACCCTGGATCAGATAATAATCCTCTAAGCCGGGTAAAGCTCGCCCTCCCTCTTCTTTTGGTAGTGTGTTTGAAATGTTATTCTCAGTTTTTGTTTTCCCCAAGTGAAGTTTAAAATAATTCTGCTCCAATCATTAAATTGCTTGGATGGTATATGTATTGGTAGTGATTGAAATAGGTAAAGTAGTCTTGGCAGCAAGTTCATATTTATGATGTCGATCTTATTGTGCCTATTCATCGGCAACAGAGACCAACGCTGTAGGTCAGACTTAATGAGTGGGATGTAATTTCTAACATAAAGGTTTGATAAGTCTTTAGGTACAGTATCTGCACTCCTAAATATTTAATACACTTATTTTTCCCGTTAAGTTTAGTCGTCTTTTGAATGCTATGTGACGTAGATAATTAAATGAACTGGTCTGAGGTTTCTGTAGATTTAATTGGTCAGGCCAAAGTTAGCTCCACATTCCTTGAATAGGGACAATAGTGGAGGTAAACTGTTTTCTGGTTTGGTTTAGTTAAGTTTTTGATAAGCTTCGATATGTTCTTGGCTCCCAAAAAATGTCCTACTATGGTCTAGACATATTCTGGATATTCCATACTTTATTTCAGCACCTCTAACCAATGAGAAACTGCTATATCTTATGTTTTAAATCATTGTCACCACTATTTGACAACCAATAAAAATATATCTGGCGTCACTCAGACAGAAATCATATTACAAACATTATGAATGTGCCTACCTGGTTGTACACTACAATAAACTCAAGTGATACTGAAATGTATTATTAAATTAGCTCTTTAGTGGATTACAACTGTACCATGAAAGTGTCATTATGTGAGGCAGAACGCATTAAATCAATTAGTTGCTAATATTCATCTAATGATTCCCTTTAAAAGTCATGTCATATTAATGAAATGCAGTAGCCTTACACTAACTATAATATACACATTATATACATAATATAATTAACATACACAAGTCAAACAAAATACAGTCTCTATTTGTTTTTATATATATATATATATTATTAGAGCTGTCCATCAGCAGCTTTAAGTGAAAAATATGCTAAAGTTACTCAACTCTGTAACAACTGACTCTAGGATTCAGATATTCTTCAACAAGTTCCTCGAGCTAGGTGATATGGCCAAAGAATTAAATATTTAGCTATTCATTTTTTATTTACTTATCACCCCACATTCTGAAGGGGTAATGTTTTTGGTACAGTAACACTCGAGCAGTAAAACTTTTGGTTAAATTCATACCAAACTGGGTTTATGGATTGCCAGCAACCCAGAATAGCTGTGGTTACATTGTGAGAAAAGTAGGACAAAGATCACATTTTTTCTGAATTAAAATTGTTTAAAATGGGTGAAATTTCAAATGTCTACAAAACATCAATTTGTTTCGATTTACTTCAAACTTACAATATGTTTTGTGTTGTTTGACTAGTACTGTTCTGTTGATGTGTGACTAAAGATGAAAGTTCTCCATGGCTTAACTCTGATAGAATGGATCAAGACTTATACATAATACAGTTACGGAAAAAATTATTAGGCCATCAACAGTCATCAGAAACAATGGTTATGCAATCAAGCACTAACTCCTATGTGTATTATGTGACTAAAATAAACAGAAAAGAAAACATGGAATGAATAAAAGCACTGTGTTTGTCAGAACAAGGCCATAGATT
>JAPTYR010000018.1:22825540-22835662 GCA_029814505.1 Siphamia roseigaster | reverse complement strand
GTAGTGATAGATCAACCATTTTTATTTATTTTTAAGCACGCAAATTAAGACTGAAACAATAGTAATTGCTTCAAATCTAAGACACCTTTATTAATCAGCTTTATGTGCCCCTGGAAATCTCGGGGCCCCAGGCAATTGCCGGAGTCTGCCTAATGGTAAGTCCACCTCTGTATGAGAGTTACTCTAATTATTGAAAGTCTTGACCTCTATTATTGAAGAATCACCAGGACAATGTGTTATACATGTTGTCATGTATATGAATGTCTTGGAGGGATACCCTGCTGGTGTCAGTGAAGGATCATTTGTGTCATCGTCACCTGCAAAGACTTTAGAAATCACAAAAAAAAAAAAGACTTATCAGTAAAATGGCCTTAAAGTTATTACATGCAACATTGGTCTATCACAGACCCTTACCCAACTGTATGAAATCATTGTCCTCTAAAACGTCCTGTACTCTGTCCTGGGAGTGTAGGAGCTCCCCACCGCCACACCTCCGCACACTGAATTCCATCTTCTCCTTTCCATCCTCTATTTTCCTGACCAGACAGTAGCGTCGCAGGGCCTCGGACCCCAGCCCCTGAATAGAGACAGAGGGGCCGCTGGTAGGCACCCTGAACCACTGACCCCGCACATTCACAGACACACAGTGCATGATGCAGACTGAGGAGGAAGTGGACAAAACAAGGTGGACCATAGGACAGACTCTGATATAGGACAAATGTGACAATCATTCATAAAGGTCCCTCAGTCCCACTGACTGATTAACATCTGCAAAGGTTTAGTTAGAACTGGACATGCTGTCAATTTTTGATTTCAGGTCACAGTAAGTCATTTGAATGTGACTTAATTCTGTTAATCTGTGTGTCCTTGTGTTTTTTGTGGCAGATTATTTTAGGTTTCCAGAGAAATTTTGCCGAGACATGCTCCTCAGATAATAATAATAATAATAATAATAATTAATAACAACTTTATTTATATAGTACCTTTAAAAGCAGAGTTTACAAAGTGATTTGACAGACAAAGCTGAAGGGCACAACCGTAGAATAAAACATAGACAAAACATAGAAGACAACAAAAGAGATAAGAACAGTAACACAAAATATAATTAAGTATAATTAAGGCAGATGTCAGTTCTGTAAAAGATGACTCTCTGACTAAGTGTTTGTATGTTGTACATGCTCTGCTTAATTCTGTAAGGTAAGAAGTCTAACAGCTCTAACAAATGTTTGAGGGGACTAACAGTGACATTGCCAGTTCTCTTTGCATTCAAGTAATGAAAAGATTATCTTTTGTGAAAACTAGATCCTGATGAAGGCCTTTATCTGTTACTGGAGAAACCATGTTTTCATCTCAAGCCTCTTCCATCTTCCAAGGGAATCTAATATTTTATGCCACAAGGATCCAATGCAACGCAGCAGTTCCCAAATTATTTTTTTTTCTCTTTATTTAACCTGTCTTAAGTGTTTTATCATCCCTTATTTCAAAATTGTCCCCTGAATTTTGCATTTTTTCCAGTAAAAATCATCTATTTTCCTGTTTTTAATTGATCAATCATGAAGATGTCCATAAAAGCTCAGAGTAAAGTTAAAGTTATTGTATCAAAACAGAAAAAAACTGAAGAAAAGGTGACTTTTTCAACAAAACATAGTACTAGATATAAACCAAATGTGTGTTTCTGTCCACTTCCATTTATCAAACTCCCTGGGTTTTACTGTTGAATCACTATTGTAGAAGATGATCTTGTCTGTACGGTAACTATGGCGCCTCTGAAAATCCAAATAGGTCATATCTGATGACCATGCTTTCTTACACAAGTAGTCTATTAATTAACTTAAATATACAACCCTTCTTAGTGGAAGACTATATTTTAGTTTTATATGAGGATTAGTGTATATTCTTTACTCCATGTAATCTGTATTTTTGCCTCTTTCTTCATCTGAACACAGGTGTTGTCACTCTTCATCTCTAACATTCATTTCTTTCTCCTCAGTCACCCTTGATAAGGCAAATATCTCAGTGTACACGTAATGTAAATGTAAAATGTCATATTTCCTGTGGCTGGCCCCACCTCAGGGCCCCATGCCTGGAAGTGGCCACCATAAGGCCCACGCCCATGTGGCTCATTTCCTCCTATAGAACGGCTGGGATCGCCCCTAGCATTTTTTCCCGGGAAGCTCCTGTTGGCTGTTTCCTGAGCCGCTCCCTCTCTGTGAATAAACAGCACTTTTCAGTGTCTGCCTGCAGGCTCATAGTACATCCCTAAACGGACTGACCGAGAGACACACAATAAACTGCCTGCACATATCTTCTGTTCAAGGAGCTTTTTTCTCAACTCGTACCACCCTCCTCCCTTTCCTTTTCCTCCTTTTCTAGTTTTACCCATTTGTCCGGTCATCCTCCCCTCCACCCATCCCGTCGTTTAATTTAAGATGCTCTATAAATAACAGCAAATGAACTGCCACACTTTGGATTTATGTCACTATTTCTTAATATCACTCACATTTCTGCACTCACTCTGAACAACCTCAGTGTTGATAGAGTAATATTGACTCAATGTGAAGTTGGAATTCCTTGTGTACACCTGCTAATAGCATGCAATTTTTATCTACATAATGGCCTTCACTTAACTTAGGTTATCCAGAAACAAAAAACATGTAAATACAAAGTGTCAAATGTATTCCTTTGCTGCAAAATTAACTACTGTAATGGTACATGTTTCCCCAAACTATTGAGTTTTCTGTCTTCAATGCCTTCAAAATTACTTAACAATTCCTGGACATTGAAAGTGGTTATTACATTCTGATGCTGACATTTTTTTAGACACACATATTTTCATTCAAATATGCACATAGTGAATATTTTGGAGACTGAGGTATGGGGGGGAGGGATAGAGAAAGAACATTTGATGTTCATCAAGACCATTGACTAGGCCTACTTCTTAAAAGTGCGTGACGAAAAGCGGGTTGGATGCGTCATGTTTACAAATAAATTTCTTGTGGTCCGAGTTGCGAGCGGGCTAGTTAAAGATATTCTATGCAAAATTTTTCATAGTCATAAAATTGCCTGGAAATCATATATTTGCTTGACTAACCAGTTCTGATGAAAATGGTGTCATTTTCTCCTCCACCTGGTGTCTCTAACCCTGAAACCACACTGACATTCGCGCTTGTTTTGGTCCGGATGTCTCGCCAAACAGGAGACCGAGAGCTACAGCTTGACGTCAGGTCGTAAATCGGTTCAAGCAAGAGTTTTGACAGAACACACCCCCTTTGCATTAGCTTTTGGTGGTTAAGCAGAATGCGGTTAGCATCTAGCATTTAGAATACATATTTCTAATACAATGACAGAAGCAAAAACAGAACCTAAAACAATGAAGAAAGCCACGAAAAGACGACTGTCAGAGGAGACAAGGGTGAAGAAGAGAGCAAGAGACCGTGTGAGGTACTTCACAATGGTGAACGTCGGTTGGGCATTTGCCGAAAGGCGACAGCTTCAAGCAAGCGACGGGTGTGAGACCGATGCTGACCTGGCTGTGTTGTTATTGCAATCGTAAGTACATCTCGCCTATCTGTAGAACATAAGCTTTTATGCTAGACATAGTAAATGTGAAGGTATTCATCCCTTTTGGTGTTTGTATAGTTTCCAAGTCACAACTTGTGGCAAAGATGTTTGACAGACAATTGAGCTAACCACCATTATTATCAGTGGAGGTTGCTAGCTGAGGGTAAAAGTTGAGCAGTATGCAATCGTGAGCAGGTTAGCAGCCGCTTTGATTATTACTTTTACTACACACCTTAGAGGACCTGGTGAACCGCTGTTGTCTCTTCAAACACTTCGCCTGTTTCTTGAAAAACAAATCGTAAATTGGCTCTGGTAGGTTTACGACAGTCTGCCTAGACTGTCGCTTATTTTCTAAAGAGCTCCCCCTACAGCTTTGGAGGGTGCAATGCATGGTAAAGAAACCCAGAGTTACAGAGCGCTGCTTTAAAAAAACGGTCAGTCGCAGGTTGTTTATACATTGACCCGTGCAACACTAACTCTAAATTTACTTTACGTAATATTCACCCATTTTGACTATACATTCAAAGCAAAGCACATGGCTAGAACACTTTGATCTTGTGAAGTGTGCTAGTACCTGATTGTTATTTTGATGTCTTTAATGAATAGCGAAGGCTGAAAAATGTACTACTAAACTTATATGAGTATTAGAATGACAGGGCATTATATTACCTAGCAGACGATTGCAGTTTTTATAAGTAATTAATTGTTGTCAGTAAAATTTTGTGTTCAATGTAATTGAAATTGTTTGGGAAGTCCTGATATGCTTCAGTTTTTGTTTCGTAGCATTTTCTGGACCACTGCCTAATTTGACCAATGATGAGATGTACTTTGGAACACCCAAAGGTGGGGAGCTGAACACATAGAGACTTCAGACTCTGCTACCACCTTCAAATCTCATCTTAAAACTTATTTTTTTAGACAAGCCTATTCACTAATAAAAATTATTCTGGGAGTATGTAACCCTGATACGATTAAAACTGTGATACTAACAATAGAAATTAAAGTTTTTATGTCCTCGCGTTAATGTACATTTGTTTGGAATACAAAAAACTTATGTATTTTTTCCTTAACAAATTGTGATCACGTTATTTCAGTCCACTCATGGCTCTGGGCTCATTGTATTTTTTCTCCCTTGCTTGAGGTGTTTTGTGGTGGCAGGAAAGTGGCAGCTGTGGTTTTTAGCCTTAGCTTTAGCCGGTGTACCTCGGTTAGCTCCAGGTTAGTGCTAAGCTACAGGTAGCCCAGAGTTTGATAGGTGTCATCAATCTACCCCACACTCTCAGTTCCACCTCTGAATCCATTTTTGGAATTTCCAGAAATGACGAAAAAGGTGTGACCATGCGTGATGCTACCAAGATGGCGACAGTGACTGAATAAGGTAGGAACGACATTATTTTTAGCAAGTACTTTATTATAGCAGAACAAGTGGTGTAAATGCTATTTGAAAAAAAAATCCTCAAATGGTTATAAAAACATACATTTTGTTTGAATTTTCTTCAGACGTGGCACACATATAGAGTAGGGGTCACACAGTATATGTATTCGTGCCGTACCGTCACGGTACGGGGGTCACGGTTCGGTGCGCGCAGTTTCACAGAGAGTACACGTGGTACAGATGTTTAATATTGATTTTTGAACGCGGAACTATTGTTTTGCTTAAGTTTCCTTCAGGACACCTTTACGCACTGCCCCCTGTAAGCTCTGATTGGTCCTTGGCAAACTGCACCTTCAATGCAAACTCTGCTCTGTGGAAAAGAGATCAGCTTAGCCCCACCAACAATGGCAAGTGGAAGTTGCCATTGGAAGACCAAGTTGGAAGACAGTGGCGTGGGATAACTTTGGTTTCCCCGTGAATTACAACAGTGATGGCGATAGAGTGGTGGACAAAACGAAGACAGTCTGCTGAGGTTGTTCGGCAACTGTTCATTACGTGAGTGGGAACACTTCAAACATGCTATCACATATCCGGTGACACCACCCAGACATTCCCATCACCGGGACAAGGCGAAAGAAAAGTGTGCAATTACATCTCCCAACTGTTTTACAACAACCCCTTGACACAAATACAGGCAGAGCAAAAACAATTACCGAAGCAATTGGAATTTACATTGCATCCGCCGTGCGCCCATATTCCACTATAAACGAGGCAGGATTTCGATATTTATTATGCATGCTCGAACCTCGCTACACTCCTCCTGCCTCCACCCATGTAAGGCAATCAGTAGTGCCAGCCTTGTACAACAAGACGAGAGTAATTGTGGAACAGGAAACTGGCAAAACTGCGCCTTCTGTTGCGCTAACTACGGATTCATGGACTTCACGGGCAACCGAAAGTTTCCTTACCGTCACTGCTCATTTCATCAGCTCAGAGTGGGAAATGAGGTCCGTAGTCCTGCAAACGCGCCCCTTACACGAACAACACACAAGCACCTATCTGGCTGAGAAGCTGAAGGAGGTTGTGAGCGAATGGAAGTTAGAAAGACCTGGGATGCCAATAAATGTCACAACCGACAATGCGAGGAACATTGTTAATGTCGTTGGTGAAGCAGGGCTCGGCCCGCAAATTAGGTGCTTTGCGCATACACTCAATCTGTCCACAAAAAAAGTCCTCGAGATCAAACAAGTGTCTCATGTGCTTGCGAAAATAAGATCAACTGTTTAATTTTTCCACCGCAGCCTACCTTTTAGAGAACAAACAAGAAATGCTCGGCTTGCCTAATCACTGCCTCATTAATGATGTCGCAACTGGGTGGAACTCGAGCTTTGAGATGGTTGAGCGTTATCTCGAGCAGAAAGCAGCTGTTTATTCTGCCTTGGCAGAGAAGAATGTGAGAAGCAAAGGCATCAGGAATGTTTTGGATCTGGAGCTGTCCCATGCAGAGGCCATAGTCAATGTGATGAGACCTCTGAAAACAATCATGGCAGTAATGAGCACGAAAAGCACTCCATCCATTTCCATGATCCTGCCACAAATCAACAGAAACCAACACAGCCGATTCTCTGATTGTAAAAGAAATGAAGAATGCCACCAGGGATAACTTTCAAAGCCAATATAATGACCTAGACCTCCAGGACTTTTTAAATAAATGTACAGCATTGGATCCCAGGTTTAAAACAATCACTTGGATCCAGCCTGTCAGCAGAAAGTGCACGAAGATCTCGTCAGAGAAGTTCTGGGCAGGGCAGAAAAGGTATGGAATTTGGATTTAACAATAATAATAATAAGGATAATGATAATTATTCTTATTATTCTGTCTACGCAAAAGAGACTTGGCCAGGTATTGCAATGGCTGTTCGTCTATCTGCAATACTAAAAAAAACGCCTGCAGATGGCCATCTTATTTTGTTAATATTAATTGTTATGTATGTATATAAATTGTATTCCTTAAGGGAATACAAAGGAATCTAATTCTTTTTTTTTTTAATGTTATTGCCTTTTTGTCATTTGATTTTGCAGAATGACACCCCTCAGTCTGCAGAGGAGGACAGTGCTCCATCTCCATCACATGCAGCTATATCTACATCACAAGCTGAGGCAGAAGATACCGAGGAATCCTCTTCCCAACCTCCTATGAAGAGGTCAGCCATGGCTGAACTGTTTGGGTCACTGTTCACATCTGAACAAGGAAACCAGACAAATTTGAAACAGCAGCTGACAGAAGAGGTCAGTGGTTGAGTCCATTTATCCCAATCTAGCCGTATTGGTAAAAAGTTACCTGGCCATACCTGCCACTTCAGTACCCAGTGAAAGGGTCTTTTCAACAGCAGGTGACAGTGTTGACAGACTTGGTTTTTTTTTAAAGAAAAACCTGAAAGTTGAGTGAAGGTGCAATACACAGCTGTATACAGTTATTTTTTTGCAAAATGCAAATGTTTTATGTTAAAATGTTAACCTCAAAGTAATGAGTACAGCAGCTGTACAAAGTTGTTTTTTTCAAAATGCAAATGTTTAACACATCATTGTGTTGTGACCTATGAAGCCTGTAGCTCATGTTCACTGAGCGACATGAATGTTTTTTTTAACAATAAAAAGCTACCTTTGACGATAGCCTTTTGTTATGTATTTTTTTTCCTTCACTGTACTGAAAATGTACCGAACTGTAGGGTTCGAACTGAGGTACGTACCGAACCGTGAGTTGTCTGTACCGTGTGACCCCTACCTACCTACCTACAGTACCTACCTACCTGTCCCTGGACATTACTAACTGGAATCAAAAATTGATATATTAAGAAATTTTATTAGAGAGAGAGTGTATATCTGAACATATGATGTACACTAAATCTTGGAGGATAAGTGAGGCACTAATTCTAGTTTTAATTCAGTGCTTAAACTGACAGCAGCGGCGTCTTTCTTACTGCCTTTCATAATTATTTTCCCTTCCAGCTGCTGAATCCCTTTCCAACTCCTCTCTCATTTCATGTTCTCCTTTATCTAGCCTTCCCACCATTAATTTTTCCTCTCTGCTCATAGACCTACGGCAGCAAACAGAATAGTCTTGTCTTGGTCTCTCATGGATGTAGCAGTTTCCCGCTGTGAGATGGAAAAGCCTCATCATTGGCTGACTGCTCTCTGTGTCTCTGGGTTTTCCTCTCACTCCATCACTCTGTGTATTTATGAGTACAAGCGTCAGGAGAGCTGTCATGACAGACTGAAATGTGCACTGCCCCCAAAGATTAGGCTAGACAAAGTGACAGGCATATTGAGGAGAATGGTGAAAGGGTATTTTGAGAGTTGGACAAACTTTTAACTTAATTAGTAAATCCATTAATTACAGGAGACACAGCAGCAGAAGACCTCCCTGTAAAATGACAGACTCATTTTTGCACATGACTTGGCACTGCTGATAAACAGCCCAAAGCAGATACAAGCCCTGAACATGTATCACTTCGGTTTCGGCCAAGACTCAAAGCACCTAATGAAGATTATCCTTCAACACTAAAGAAAATTCACTCAAGTTATATTCAGGTTCCAGCTATGTATAACATGTACTATAAGACCCACTGAAGTGGAAGTTACTCGTGTCTATGAATTATCTGTGAGACAAAGCAATTAACAGCAATGTGGAGCAATCTGAAGTGTCAAAGAATAATTAATTACACATGCAACATAGACTTTCAAGTGAGAACAAATTAATCTCGACATATTTCTGTGTAAAGGCATTAGGCTTGTTAAAAAGTAGAACATTGTAGAGCAAAGGATGTGGCTACGAAGATATTTAACATTAAATAAAATTGGTGATTTCTGGAGCCACAAAATCAGACCTGAGCAATTTATCAAATGTTAAGACAACTTAAAATCCCATCTTAATTTTAGGTTTTGGTGTTTCTTTACCAGTTCTACTTTCCAAAGGGAAAAACATTTGATTGAAAAACACGTTATATCACATTGCTCTGACCTTACACTTAACTATTCAATGTATTTTTGATGGTTGTGATCTTCTTAAAAAAATATGAACCTAATATTGATGTGATGTATATCGACACCAGTAGTTTATGAAAATCACCAGAGACCTCCTGACTGACCATCTCCGGTTTGGTTCATACTTAAAGAAAATAATAATGTTCTCCAAAATTATCTCTTACTCTGGTCACACTGTAGAGCCAAGTGTTTTGTTCAGAGAAATGCACTTTTTTTCTGATTTGTGAGACATAAAATTTTTTAAATGCAAATAGTTTCAAATTAATCTAATGTATGATGAGATCTAACATAGAAACATCTATATCAAAGGAAAGAATGTCTCTGTATTAATATACAAAAGGTTAATTCACTTTATTATCTCCATCAGGAAAATTGGTCTCTACATTTTTCCCATAATATACATATAGTACCTAACATTAGCAAATTAGCATTAGCACATAGCACCCATTAGGATGACCTCATATATGCAAAAAATGTGAAGTTTGAGTCTTTAACCAGTTCATTAGAATATTAATTAGCTCATTGTAAGAAAAACAGGTAGTTTCACTCTTGCACATATCCTGAGGATTTTTTATGTCCCACTGATTCCAATCGTCAGAATAATCTTTTAAATTTCATTTTATTTAATCTTTAAGCAGAAAATCCATTGAGATTAAAATCTCTTTTTTGAGGGAGATCTGGCCAAGATGGCAAACCTTTACAAAGTTACTAAAATTGTAAAATAAAACACATTTTAAAAAGACAAAGGGCAACAGACACATACAATAAAATCCATCTTAGGACAAGCAGCACTCTTCGGTACCACAGTTTTTTATCAATGCTTTGAATTCACCCAGGGTGACCAAATGTGTAATGTAATGTGTAATGTGTTCGGAAGATTGTTTGATGACCATAATCTTCCTTTTGATGTAAAAAGCAAATCAATATATGATCCAAATTCTTGTTGTGAATCAAAATCTCCTTGAGTACTGATACTTAATTTCCCTCAACTGGCCTGTATACAGGCAAGAAGTAACCACTACAAATGCAAAAGTCCACATTTATTGACCAGAGTAGGGCCTGACGGATATGGTTTTTTCAGGGCCGATACCGATAATTATGGGAAATGGGAGGCCGATAACCGATATTTGTAACCGATAAAT
>JAPTYR010000018.1:22651640-22662681 GCA_029814505.1 Siphamia roseigaster | reverse complement strand
CCTGTTTCCCGTTGTTGTGTGTGTTTGTGTGCATGTTTGTGGTGGCCAACAGTCCCATCATGTCGGTCTTGCTATATTAATCTTTATTTTCTCTTTATACTCTTTCCCCTCTTCTTCTGTAGCTGCGTGAAAATGCTCAACCTGTGGTGAGTCCCTCTCTGCTAGTCCACCTCAGACTCATGGGACAGGGAGTGGACCAGCCTAGGCTGTGACCAGTGGAGTTGGCATAGTCGTAGAGTTTTAACTAGACTCTCACTGGTACAATATATAATACCATATACCTCTGAGGAAACTGAGATTATCTAGCTTTACCATCAAGTCTCTGGCCTTTTACGAAGTCTCTCCACCATCACTCAACATGGAAAAATAACTGATGCATTGATTTATGAATGAACCGTGCTGTGACTGAAACAACCTTGTAAAACTGTAAGACTGCATTTAACTCATTCATATCAGACCTGCACAACACTCACTGATTCTGTCACTCACCAGTACATACCGACCTTTTTTGATATTGAGTTATGATTGAAGAAGGATTTTAACCTGAATGTACAACTGCTCATCGTGCCGTTGTGTCCTCAGCCTGCTGCATTCGACATAAAAACGTACACTATGTCCATATTCAGAAGACAAACCCTGCTGACTACGACTTTTAACTGCCCTTTTGATGCAGATGTATGTATTGCTATTGTATTGTCAGGAAAGAGGAGCAAAAAAAAAAACATTAAATGAAAAACAAATCAGCATTTCCTTTAGCCACCTAGCTTATTTGTATTCACTAGTGGAATGTAACAGAATGTGTTTCTAGTTTATTTTGCCTAATACTGGCATTACATTCCATGTCAAAGGAAATGTACTGCATATATTTGGCAGTTGTTACATCATATAGTACAGGGTCTGACTAGTCTATTAGTTTAGTTTGACTAATTGAGGACACATTTTATTAACTTTGTCTGATTCTGATAATATCTTATTGTGAATATTGTAAACTTGGAAATAAATAAACTTAAAAAAGAAGAGAATATATAAAAACTCCCTTCTGCCAAAATGTTTTTTGTTTTGGGTTTTTTTTTTTCCTGCATAATTTGTTCAATTCCACGTTTATTGATGAATAACTTTGAGGTTGATGTCTAGAACAGTATTTGTATGGTTTCTGATTAAGTGATAGAACTCATAATGTATAACATTTTGACTGAGGGTTAAAGTTGGGTAGATTAAATGCTGCCTTTTTTTCCTGCTTCAAACTGTTATATTATCTTTTCGTCAACCTCTACTCCGGGCTATACTGTACAAAGTATCGGAAATTGATTCCACAATGATCAGGTAGAACATTAAAATGCAATGACTACTGCTTAAAACTGAATCCAATGCAGAAGTATATTAAAATGTAAGACCGCTGACAGAAATTAGATATCCGCTCCAGCTGACTCATTAGAAATAATATTCTTTCAAAGAGTCACTTGTTTTACTCAGACCCTCGAGAGGGAGGACTTGAGGTTCTTGGGTAAAATTTGAGCTAATGGAAGGCTTTAAATAACAGCACGCAGTCTATTGAATAAAATAATTTGGTTTTGATTCCCTTTGCTGTGGTTGTGTTAAGAAGTTACACTAATAAGATTGTGAGTGTTTTATTGCACAAAATGAAGTTAAACTCAAATACAACAGCTATTGTGTGTATGTGCGAAAGCGGCAGTATGGTTATCAACCTTTAAGCATCACTAACAAATATATGAAGTTATTTGAGACCATTATGCATAAAACTCTATATTATAAGTGTGGTAGGTGTTTTCAGTTAATAATGTTCACCTGTTACTTTTCCCGGCTCCACCCTCTTCTCCAAATATGTTTACTTTTGGTTATGACAAAATACCAAAAGCAGGAATTGACTGGTAGTACTTGCACACTTGCAATCATCACTGGAATATGTCAGTAACAGTTTGTATAAGCTGGTGTGAAGTGGACTTTAGTGAGTCTCGGTGTCATAGTGTTAGGTTGAACAGCAGCAATATTTAGGAAAATGAAAAAGGCTGTGTGCACTCTCTGCACAGCACATATATAAAACCTGAGTTACGTATGACCAAATGCTTATTTTTTTTGAGAATCATTTAGCTTTGGATTCTTTAAACGCTGATTGCATACTGGTGAACCATTATCTGTTATTGAGTTAATAAGCATTTCCAGTTGTTGTCCTATGTCTTGATCCACAGCTGTTTTTCTCATCTTTGTCTGTTGTTACTGACCATTCAGGCTCACTGTGTCTTGTGCTCCTCATGCTTCATTTTTCACATAGGACAAGTATTGCTTTTACTCACTCTAACTGAGCTGTGTCATTTTGTTATAACCAAGGTAATGACAGATTAAAAAAAACACAAACAACTGACATGCATCTGCCTGCCCACACAAGATGGACAACAGCACATCCACCTTGTACTTGATATTAACTTAGTTCTAAACTTCAACTAACTGTAATTCTTGCTATTTTATCATTAAAAATACCTTATTTTTAAGACTTACAATAAGCATTTGTGATGGTTAACACTAATGTAATTAATTGGTCTGTTTTTGTTCTTTCTGTTTTTTCTACCTGCTTATGGGTTTCTGTTTGTCTCTACTTGCAGGTGCTGCTGCTTTTTCAAGCGAAAACGGAAGAAGAACACACCGCGGCACAAATGATCATCTAACAGCCTGAAATGATCCGGCTCAGTCAATTGTGATTTCAGAAATCAATAAGGTCCCATTCAGAGTAAAAGACAAAGACAACTGAAAGATCTTGATTAAATAGTTCTCTGGAGGGGCCAATGAGAAAGGTCGTTACAGTGTACAAGACGCTAATGTCTTTTAATGGGAGTCCTTTTTAATTTTTTTTTTCCCCTCAACATGTGTGGGAATGTTTTTCAGGCCAGTAGGCCACACGGGGAACCGTTTAGTTGGAATTTTTCAGAAGATAATTTTTTTTCCCCCAGTACACATTTGCCCTGTGTTTGTATTTTCCTTGTTTTTGGCTGTTTTTTTTTCTCTTCTGTGCTAAGGAAGAGATATTCTCCTGTGGAAACTCACAGCCTCAAACTCACATGTTGACAATTTCTTCAACTTTGTGTGATGCAGAATCATATTTTTGTTTCCCCATTTGTCAAGTCCCACGTGACAAGCGGTTTTTCCCCTTGTGAGGTTGCTAATTCATCTCAACACAAAAAGCCCTTCTGGTTATTCCGGACTCGGAACTGAATGTAAACCTGAAAACACGAGGAGCCCAGAGTGTAACATGAAGAGCAAAGATCTGCACTTTTTCCTCCCAAAGAGGTCAATTCCAGTAGGAGTGAGAGAACAGCCGACCAGAGACGCCTCCTGCACTGTGATCTCAGACGATCATTTCTGCTCACACTGCTCAGTCAAAGCACTCCCCTTAACTTTATCCACGCCGGTGTCAAAATACACTACAGTACTTCTTTACTCATGCAGTTTTTTGGCTTTGTGATGAGCAGCAACTTGACACGTGTAAGTGGGGTTTAAAAAAAAAAAAAAGAAGAAAAAAATGCTATTTATGCTATTTATCTATTTTGTTGGCACCAGTTTTCTTACTAAAACATACACACTGAATGTATGGACAGAAAAGTAAATGTCTCTGGAGCATTTATATTCTCTGTCACTGGAAGGAAATTGAAGTTAAAGCAACACCAATGTTTAAAAGAAATGAGAGACCAAATCAGAGCAGATTTGGGGGTGGGGGATGTTCGAATATGTTCCAATAATGTGATGGTAAATCATGGACTTTGGGGGATGTTGCTACGGAGCAACAACAGAGAAACTGGCGTGATGATGCTTCAGAGATTGAATCACAGCCTCTTGTTGCTACTGTCCAATGCCTTAACCCCAAATAATCCAACTGTCCTCCACATCACATCACCAGTTGCAACGTGGAAGCATGATGGTTGAGAGATTTGCAGCGCAGCTTTGGGGTCACATGTATAAATAAAGCCCAAAGTTGTGTTACCCGTTAGTATAAATATAAATACAACTGTAACACTGAAGATGTATTCCCAAGAAAGAGATGCCAAATGTTGGGTTTGGTGTTAATAATCTGTAAAGGTGTTAAACGTTAAACCCTGCCCCTCTAAGGAGGCCCGTGCTGCACAGCAGTGTTCAATGTTGTTGAAAGTGATGTTGGCATGAGGGTGACACAAACATGTCCATACCATTTTTTTTTCTCATTTTTTTTGTTTTTAACTTTGTGTCATGGAGGACTGCCTTGAAACAATATCCTGGTCACCTTGCCTATCCTCCTTACAGAGTGAATTACATATAGGTGTTTTATTTTTTTATTTTAAATCTTGCTAATGTGAATTTTTGAATGCAATTTTTTGTGTTCCATTCCAAATAGCCATGGTTTTATGGGGAAAGAGAGGGTAACAAAAAAGCTCGAGACCATGACTGCACTACATTTGTTGACCCCGGCTTTCCCTGATGAGACCCTGCCTTCTTGATACTGTACTTAAACGTGCTTCTGTTATTTACTTTAATTGTAGCTGCCTCATGTTCTAGGCCTTCCCTATAGGGTGCAGGGAATACACTTTGAATTGACTTTTACAGCTGCCCATTTCTTAATTTTATTTTCTTTTGTGCCATGACATGCTTCTTCCCGTGTTCTCTGTACATACATAAACAATTGCAAGTCTGGCCGAATCAGCTCATACTGTGTCTCAAATCAGATTGTTCCATTGTTCCTTGACACTGACCACTTCACACTGTTAATTTCAACAAGGGAGTGTTGGATCAAATCAAACATGACCTTTGGACCTGATGGAATAGACAATCCCAACATTTGGATACAGTTTCTATGCTCAAGACCAGAGGGTTTAGCAGTGACACAATTGACTTTTTGCATAAATGTGATTTAACAATAATAGTCTTTGAAACTTAGAAAATGCTGTTAATTTTTCTTAGTATACCTCAGAAACACACGGGAAAGAAACTCGCGCAGAAAACTTGCAAAACTTAATGTATCACTGCCCAACCTTTTGACCAGGACTTTAGAATATCTGTAGGACATCTACTGATCAAAGCAAAGTTAAAAAAAAAAAAAAAGGTGAAGTGTTTGGGTTACTTTTCTCATAGATGTGCATAAGTATAGACATTTGACCTGTCATATTGAATTGGTCTGAAAAAACCAATATGTAAATGAGAGATTCAGTTTTACTACATTTGGAGAACTAAGAACAGAATTGTGAGGTAAAAATATTTCAGAAATAAAACGGGCAACTTTTTTATCCCATAGATGATGATTAGAAAGGCACTCTGACCTTTGACAAATGTAAATGTCATTTCTTTACATCTAGAAAAACTTCCCATTAATGTTGATATATTTACTGGCCAGTATGTCTACAGTGGACGTTATTGACAAATATGTCACTTCAAACCGACACAGCCCTCATGCCCCTTCTGGAGATGTTGATCATGACTGTCTATCATATTTGAATCTGTCACTTACATTTGACATTTCCATTATAACGGTTATCCCTGATTCATTTTGTGCCCTACTTTCTCTGTTCTTTCTGCAATCAAAACGATGACTACTGTTTTACCCTCACTATGGCCTCTAAATTATTTCAAAGGCTTTTATTGCAGATGTTTATTCTTCAAACATTGCAAATTCTAAATTACTGTTGCATAGTTAATATTAACATCCTTATGATCCCTGCGATAATTAGTGTTCTTATGTTAGCAAAGTTGGCAGTTACCAAACAACTGTTAGTAGCTGAAGTACTCTGGCATAACACTAAACAACTGTGGGTTCAGTAACTTGGCATTAGCTGCATCAGTTTATAGTGGAATGGGTTCATCTGCTTCCATTTTTACAATTTCAGTGATTCCTCATTGAGAAATGAAATATCTTGACTTTTTTGAGTCCAACAACCTGGTACTTGTGTGTTAATGGACAGTGTGAACACAGATGCATCTGGTTTGAGACACAGTGGGATTCAGTGTTTTGTGGACTTGCTCCATTGTTAGTCTCAGTACCATGTTGTAAATGTTGCCGACTTTTCTAAGTGAATCCGTATGTTTAACCTGCTCGTTGCGTGTATTTACACTGTAAAGGTTTTGGTTTTCTTAGTCCTCATTACTCATGCCAGTTACTCCGGGGTCTAAGTTATTGTGTTATTGAAAGTACTTGAATATGAAATTCTACAGGACCTTTTCTGTTTTTATTTTTAAATACTTCAGTCATGATCGTAGTCACACATAGGATTGGAGGGGGCTAATGGGACTAAAGGCTATTCGAATGACAGATGTTCATTTCAGTGCCTCTTCATTGTGAGGTTTGTGTGTTTGTCACCTGTGTTGTTTGGTGCTGGCTGGTATAAAGGACCCGAAGCAGACGGGCATGATTTGGAGGTACAAAAACGTTTAATAAAAATAGTTTCAGACTCTAAAACCTGAAACATCTACCTTTTTAGTCTCCCAACAAAGCATCAGCAGCACTGATGACCATTACTACCCAAAAGAAGTCTTAAAGTATTGTGTAATGTAGTGAGATGGATATCAAGACTATATAGCCTTGGACATCCCCTCTGAAGCCCCCTCCCTCAGTGCCATTCCTGAGACTACTAGCCCATGCCTTTACCTGTGCCAGGAAGATGTGAACATGAATGTTTCAACCATTCCACCTTGTGTCCTTGACGTAAGCGGTCATCGTCACTTAAAAACAAAAAACACACAGAGCAGCATGGCTCAATTCAGTACCAGGAAGTGTTGGAGATGTCCCAGTTTCAGAAAGTTTTATTAGATCGTTTTGTTTTTTTAAGAACCAACAAGAGGTGTGGGCAGTCTGCTTTGCTTCTTCCTTAAACTGTGGGTTGCCTGGCTTTTAAGCTCATGGCTGAACTAGTAGATAATAGATATATTAGTATGACTTTTTTTTTAAACTGTCCAGGCCTCATGTACAGAGCTGCATATGAGTGCTCTGTAGGTTTTGGATCTGCATGGCTTCTGTGGAGAGGACACACGTCTCCGGTGAATTTTCTCATCTCATTCAGGTTGGAGAGAAGCTCTGGCTTCGGGTCCTCATATATTAAAAAACAAAACAAAAAACCTTTTCCACATCTCACAGCACATTCCACTTGGGTTCGCATCACTTCTGAGTGAGTTCTCATCAGACTTTGCCTTTTACGTCTCAACTGTTGGATTGTATGCGAGTCATTTCTATGTCAAAGCTGTGTAATCAAAGCAAAGGACAGTTAAAGTGTGAATGAATGGCTTTAGGTCTCTTTGGGTTCTCTGGCACTTTTCCTTGTTGCTGTACTGTAGAATTGTCTTGGATTTACTGTATATTTTTTCTTTGGGGGAGAGGTTTAGAGTGATATTACTGCAATATTGTGATGATTATTTGAAAATTGTAAATTGTACAAAGTTCACAATTGTAGTCTTTGTTCTTTTTGTTGGGATTCATTCATATAAAAGATGTTTTCTTTTATTTTCTTTTTCCCTCAAGTGTAGAAAAAATCAGTTTGTACAGCTCAGAGAGTTTATCCTCCCCTCAGCGTTGTTTTTGTTTTTCCAGAGCTATGATTAAGAGAAATCTTACTGTATATAAATATTGTGTTGAAATATGAATGTCACTTAAAAAATGTATTTGAATGAGTTAGTCAAGGGCTTCAAGAATGAAGGACCCACATTTTCTCTTACTGGTTTCATATTTTTAAGTTGCAGAAAGGGTAAAGGTCCTTTTTATCTGAGATGTCTTTTTTTTCCTCCTTAGATTCATATAATACAGTGTCACACATGAACCTTATAAAATCACTTTTTATTCCCTCCACACCTAAAGGGAAATTCCAGTTTGCACCCTTTTTTATGTAAAATAAAAGACTCTCCACCTTGCAGGAATGGTTGTGTGGAATGCTTTTGTTCTGTTTGTGTACATTAGAGTTGCACATGCATAATAAGCCAGTTTATGGAAATGATGCCGTCGATCGACACCAATATTCATATACTGCTGAAGTATCACTTGAGTGCAACCAGAAAAAGATTTTTCTTGCTTTAATGCCTGTTAGATTTGAGTATGACTCCTTTTATTATTCTCATCCGAACTGATTTGTATTGGAAAAACCGACATCTCTGACTTAACGTTGCATGAAAGGAAAAGAACAATGAAAAAAAAATCTAAACACAAAGTCATAAAGGATGGTCAAATGTTGGATGCTAAAGTCGAACTTTTATTGTTAGTAATTAAAAGATTTTCCATTGGCTTACAGCTGCACCACATATCTTAAAGTATACAGCGTCTAAAAAGTGTCTAGTTTTCCAGAGGGAAATGCACTTGTCAATAAATGGAAGACACAAGTCTTCTTTTACACCACAACCTGGATTTGTGCTTAAAATAAAAGTGGAGATGTTAATTATGAGTGCTTATTGTTACTGAGGTGTTAAGGAATATTACACATTACCTTAATCCTACTTAAATGTTTCCTTGTAATATGGATTTTTTTCTCACGGTTTTACACTCAGATTTGTTCCCTTCAATGTGGCTCTTCCATAGCAAAGGCATATTGCATTGTATAATTAATATTAGTTGGGCTGTCAAAATTAACGTATTAATGCAGATTAATCTGATTAAAACCTTTAATGCAATTAAATGGAACAGTTGTTTACTGTTTTTTTGAAACTGTTTAAGGTGTATAAACATACACCCAGACATATTGCATTAAATTGCATATATTCATTTTTCATATGTTTTGGATATTTGATCGCAGTTTTGGTGTTTTTTTTTTATTTTAGAAGAGTTTTTGTGTGTTTTGAATTCTTCACTTTTTTGTGTTACGTTTATTTTTTGGTGGATTTTAGGATCATTTTATTTTTTTGTGTATTTTGTGGGAACTTTGGGTACAAAAAAACCCTCAGAAAGAACAGACATATAAAGTGTTTTGATCATAATTAATCAAAATTAATCCAAAGAGCCCTAGTTAAAATTTTTAATCAGATTGATCGTGATAATGGATTAATCCGCATTAATGCATTCATTTTAACAGCCTTAAATCAGATCATTTTCTGCTATTTTGGCGAGTATACTCATGATGGCGCCGTTCTTTGTATACAATCAACGCTGTTGAAAAATATTGAGAGGATTTGTATTTAAAGCTAACAAATTTAGATGTTATTTAGCAAGCAGGCTCTGCCTCCTACCATACCAGTTATCATAATTACCGGCAAGACTTACTGTTGCTACAAATATTTGATTTAATGACATGGTTCTGTTTAATTATCATAAATGATCATTGTCAATTTCAGGGCTAAACTATAATAAATTTCATACAGATAAAATTTTGTATTTATTTTTGTCATTTCTTATGAACGTCAGCTTTCGTCTTTCCGTCCTTCGGTGCAGTTCACTCCTCCCGCAGCTGGTTGGTGCTCCAGCCCAAACCACTGCTGCTCCAGCTCGTGTCGGGGTCTTTTATCTTCCGGGTTGAAAGGTCGTTGCTTCTCTTCCAGCGGTCCGAGTCAACATGGTGGGTAGCTGAAGAACGTCTCCTCCAACAGTCCTCACTATCCGTTCCAATCCTGTCCTTGTGTCTGTCCGCCGGGTGTTAACAAGCATCAGTCTGATCCCAAACGACACAAAGAATCATAACCATATTGTTGTGATGAAATACAGTTAAGAAAAGCAGTTAATGGAAACAGACTGTTAGCTCCTCTGTTCAAAACACAGCGACCATACTCTGGTTCCCTTCTGTTCTTTATAAATCTTACTCATTTCTTCTGGAGCTTCTTACTGAAGACGTGTCTTCATTTATATATTTTAAACGATTCCCTCCGGCTCTGGCGTTAACATTGTCTTCAGCGATAACTGGAAGTTGCGCATCTCCATACATCTAAATAATGCTTACATTATTTAGAAATCATAATTAACTCATTGTTAAATTGGACTAAATATTTACCAGCTGTTTTTCCTAAAATTACTCCTGTTACACTTTTCTAGTTTATACATTGTATTCCAGGTAAACTGCGGCAGATTGACGATATCGTTACCAATACTAAATGCAAACATGTTTGCTTTATTTAACAAAACAAAATTTAAGGTTAATTTTTCAACAGTGTTGTATTTGAATGTTTGGGGAAATTAACAAGATTTAGTGTTTTAACAAAATGTGTAGTGCAAAAAGAAAGTTGATAATTTTTTTCTGAGAAACTTGTACAGCGCAACAAGGAATGGTTTACAATTTAAAATGTTCTTACTGGATGAAATGATATTTTTGTAAAGAAATTATAAACGTGTTTATTATGAAAATTACTGAATAATAGTGATTAAAATATGCACAATTTTGATAAATAAGGTATGTTTAAGATGTTTATAAGGAAAAAGGTCTAAAATGTGAAAATTGCAACTGATGTCTATTTGTATACAGTAAGTTATTACATGAAATAATAGATGACAATATTTTAACAATAATAACTAAATAATAACTCCTTTTGTCATTATGTAACTGATAGTCGCCAAATGCTGCTGTGGTTTTCTGACATCTCTGAGTGTGTGAATACTAAATGGTCTGTGTCCTTGTTTCTGTTCAGGGACGTGTCAGGACCAAGACGGTGAAGAAGGCCGCCAGGGTCATCATCGAGAAGTATTACACCCGTCTAGGCAATGACTTCCACACCAACAAGAGGGTGTGTGAGGAAATTGCCATCATCCCCAGCAAACCGCTGCGCAACAAAATTGCAGGGTGGGTGACTGGCTTCAGTTCAGCTGTAGAACAGTGAACTGCTTCAGTTGTTATATTGGTGTTAAAGCATACATTGGCCACGATCTGTTCAGTGTCTGTGTACATTTCTGTCATTATGAATTTGCCAGATGTCATGTAACAGCATAGTGAATCTGAATAAGGCTTTTCTTTATAGCAGTATGCGACTAGGCAGGGGGTATTAGCAGGGGCGGCACCAGAAAAATTTGACTGCAGGTGCTATGGGTGTGCTCCAATATTGACGGGGGGTGCTCCTAAAAATCCAGTATTTGCAGTTCACACACATAAACAGTAGTGGATATGCAACGTTA
>JAPTYR010000018.1:22398839-22412997 GCA_029814505.1 Siphamia roseigaster | reverse complement strand
CCTCAGTCCAGTGAAAAGTACACCATCAATGGCCGCAGCCCGAATGCAACGTTGGGCCCTCCTGCTTTCTGCTCACAACTACACCATCGAGTACAGGAAAGGTGCCCTACATGCCAATGCTGATGGACTGTCAAGGCTACCACTCCCTCATGCTCACCGTGAGAAGCCAGGAGCAGTAGACGTGTTCTACACATCACAGCTAGACACATTACCCGTCAGCAGCACTGTGATCAAGCGCCACACCATGTCTGATTCCACCCTGTCTCGTGTCTTGGAAATGGTCACCACTGGACATTTTCCAGCAGCCAAGAACACAGGTGATGAGCTGTCACCTTATCACCACCGACGGCATGATCTAACTGTGCAGCACGGATGCCTCATGTGGGGTTTGAGAGTGATTGTGCCACCGAAGCTGCGCCCCCGTGTGCTGGAAGAGCTACACGCAGCACACCCAGGTGTAGTAAGGATGAAGAGCTTAGCTCGCAGCTACGTCTGGTGGCCTGGCATTGACTCCGACATCGAGCACAAAGCTAAGTCATGCCACACTTGTCAACGAGTGCAGAAAGACCCTGCTCAAGCACCCTTACACCCGTGGATGTGGCCAACCAGGCCCTGGGAACGCATACATGTGGACTTTGCTGGCCCATTTGAAGGACACATGTACCTTGTCATCATAGATGCACACTCCAAATGGCCAGAGGTACACATCATGGACAGCACAACATCCTCCAAAACCATCACAGTGCTTAGGGGACTCTTTAGTCGCTATGGCATTCCTCACAACCTTGTTAGCGACAATGGCCCCCAGTTCTGCTCTGAAGATTTCAGCACGTTCCTGAAAACCAATGGAGTCAAGCACATTCGATCAGCACCGTACCATCCTGCTTCCAATGGTCTGGCAGAGCGCTTCGTGCAAACATTCAAGCACGCCCTGAAATCTTCCAGAGGAACCGCTCCAGTGCAACAGCGTCTTGACACGTTCCTCCTGACCTACCGCAACACGCCGCATGCAACAACAAAGGAATCCCCAGCCATGCTGTTCATCGGACGCAAGCTGCGTTCTCGACTGGATTTCCTGAAGCCAAGTGTTGCTGGAGCTGTGCACCAGTCACAAGATGCACAACTACAGCGACGTCTGCCGCACTCAAAAGAGAGACAGTTTGACGTTGGCGAGCCAGTGCTCGTGCGTGATTATAGGAGGGGGGAGGATAAGTGGACACCAGCTGTCGTGATTCAGAAGACCGGACCAGTCTCCTACAAGGTGAATGTAGGACCACAAGGCGTCTGGAAACGCCATGTTGACCAGATGCTGGCTCGGCCCGAGTCAGACACACCAGGGACTGCAGGAAACCTTCCTGTGAGTCCTCCCTTGTCACTACCTCTGACCACCACTGCAGGTAACACACTTAACACAAGTACACCTCAAGAGATGGAGGATACTGATATCATTCCACCCACACTATTCCGATCACCCAAAACACTCATTGCACCACAGTCCACTGAAACAATGCACACACCTTTTACAGAGACAGAGACTGTGCAACGTTCTCCTACAACACAACCAGAATGTACAGAGACAGAGACTGTTCGACGTTATCCTGTGAGGATCACACGCCCGCCAGCACGTTACCGTGTGCAGTAAAAAAAAAATGTTTCCATTGTATGGGTATGTCATTATAAAGAATGCCTTTGCAGGATGTTGTTCAATGTTGTGGTTATCAGCCGTAATCTAACTAACCTGTTTCTAGTCATATGTGTCAGTAGTAATTGAAGATCGAATCTTAAATCTTTGTAGTTAAAAGACACATATAATTGTTTATATAATACGATATACTTATCTGGATGTTAGTCTGAAGAAATGTTTTGTTATTGACAACAAATCTTAGTGGGGAGGAGATATGTTATGTATGTACCGTGATTATCTATTAGTAATACTTACCTCCAGAGGACAGACTGCCACGAGCGCATAAGGGAATCTTCCTGTGTAACCATAGCAACGTTTGACAATAAAGAAGTGACTGAATCTGCTGTAAGACGTTGTCCTCCGTGTTCTGTGTCATCAAGTAATAATGATTACTATGAAACCTTAAGGGAGCAACATAACAAAATGATTCAGAAAAACCTACATGTCAAATTAGACCAAGTCATGATAAAACAGAACGTGACATTCCTCCTGTCCTGCAGGAGGCAGCATCATTCCATGTTTGTGTGATGCTCAAGAATCACCATCGACGAAGAAGACAGGCATGGAGCAGTTTCCAGCGGTGGAAATGGCGCTTATCGGTGTCGAAGCCTGAAGTGTGAAGGAAACAATTCGTGTCTGTCTAATATGGTGAACTGCCTGGTGAGCTCTACATGACTTGTGGTTTGAAACGGAGTTGATTATGACAGAAGGGAAAAGAAATCGGAATATTCGTCAAGAAACACAAAACATTCGTCGCTCGGATAAAGCGGTTTAACATCTTCGGACAGGTACTGTACGTTAATATCGGTAGCAGCTAGCGGCACATTGCATCACGTTTCCAAATGTAGCGCTAGTTGGCAGAGAGCTAAATTAACTCACCTAAGTCACTTATAATGCCCCAAAAGATGTTTAATAACAACCTTACATGCGCTTAAACAGTCTAGGCTTTACTTAATAGTTAAGTAATCCCATATATACAAGGCTAACGTTACAGTGCGTGTAAACTGTGCCAAATAAAGCTAAAGCTTTATCATTTAACCAAAGCTAAATTGTCTTAATTTAGCCAGATTTACAGATTCATAAGAAGTCAGTATTTGTCACTGATGACAATAGGATTATGTTTTCATATGCAAAATGTTGGAAATGGATCCCGGCCCCAAGGTGGGACACTGCAAAAAGAAAAGACCATACTTGATCTGACTACTTAGTGCTAATCTTGCTAACTCAATACGTTAGCGATCGTAGCAATGTACTTTCTGCTAGATTAGCTAGTGGCAGCCACCATGACTTGAGTTATTTGCTAATGACGCGGGTTAATGGTTAGCAAGGTAACATAAATGTTAGCTGGTTGTGTTTTAACAACAAGCTTTTCATTTTATTTAAGGTTAATGGTATATGCTTTGTCCCGTGTCTAATATAACATGTTTGCTAGCCGCTTAGACTCATACGTAACTCCGATAAGCTACAAGCTATTCCAGCGTGACCTTGTAAGCTAGCAGGATAGCCTGCTAATGTAACAGAGTAAAGTAATAATCATTTAAGAGATACAAGTCACTGTCTAGTACAAGATACGATACAAAATAAGTCTGTGAGCGTGTTGTTAACGCCGCCTGTGTCTTGGAGCACAGTACTCTTCATATATGCACACTTCATACACTTATGTTTGTTTACATCCTATCTGGCTGGCTTAATGCTAACAACTTTAGAAAACGCAACTAATCCGTGTTGAAGAGCGACCTAATTTAAGGTTCTTATCCAAGTAACTGAATTATCTAATGTTTAACGTTTCCTGTAATTGGCTGTGACTGGGGGATAAGACTTGGTAAAAGATTGTTATTTTAGTTTTTGTGATAAGATGTCACATATGTTTCAAATGACACACGTGCGCTAGTCATGGTAAATAATCATTATATGATCAACTTAATAAAATATTGACCTCAGCTTCTAATATATTACTGTATATTACTTAGGTATTGGCGGAATGCATGGATTTATAAGTTTTGTCTACTGTTTTACTCTCATGCCATGGCATGTGGCTGCCTAGTCAGTCATGTTGCGCGGGAGTTCACTTGAATCCACCATGGTTTGTATCCATTGTGGTCGTAGAGGGCAGTATTGTGTCCAATTTCGACTGGATGACGGGCATGGTCCTAACACAAATCTGTAGTGAAAATGTTTTAACACTAGTACAATAGTTGCTGAAATATTATTTAAAATGTCAGTTAAATTTATTTGATTAAAGGTGATCTTTTTTTTCCCATTCTCAAATAAATATTTAGGAGCAATTTGAATAGAAAGTGGTTGTCATAAGCATTGTATCAGAGTTTACTCCACAGTATTTAAATTTTTTATTATTTTTTTTTTTTGTGGACAAATGTGATCTGGATAATGTCCATGTGTTTTGGTTTATTGGAACCTGTATCTTCACACATGTAGCAAGGTACCACCTGTTGTTCCTGATTTTAATGCAAACACAGTAGCAACCCAACTGTCAGCAAGTTCACTGACATGTTTCCTGACAACTGGGGCCGCAACACTGGTTTGAAAGAAAGAACTCTTTTGTGCTGTAAAAGCCAGCAGAGCAAATGGACTGAGCTGGCTATATAGGTATTGGAGGTTTGAGAACAGTTATTTCTAATGGTTATTTCATTAATTGATTTAAGTTTACTGAAAATATCTTCTGCATGCTGATGCCTAACGTTGAGATTATTTTTTTTGTATTTTGGGTGGTTTGTTTGTAACAGGTGACTGGAATAATTCCACACTGCTAACATGCTGTTTGTCCTGTGTTGTTGTATGCAGTGAACAATGTATGACTTGACAGCTCAAGTCACCAGCAGTCTTCTGCCTTTCCCAGAAGTGACAATAAATGCCTTGGGAGAGGATGAAATCACTCTCGACTCTGTACTACATGGGAAATTCACTGTTGGTGAGACTGTTTACTTACCCATAAGTGTTAATGATTATTTTGTACAATCCCTACTTTCATGTGAAGTTGAAGTTTGAAGCCACATTGCTTCACCTTCAATGGAACCTCCTGCACATCTCAGCATCACAAACAGATAGACTTTGCACTAACATGAAAAGAGATGGATTAAACTGAATCATAGCTTGACTCACTTACAGAGTGAAAATACTTATTTTGGAAGGTGCGGACTGTTTTGCCAGTTATGCAAGGTCATGAGTGACAGTAAACAAAGAAAAAGAAATGTAGCAAGTTAAAAAGGAGCTGTGGTTGCACATGGGCAGATGAGGAGAGGTATTTAAAGATATGATCTAATGAAGACATTAAAGTCACTTGGAATGACACCATATTTTTAATAAGGCTTACTAATAACAGTACAGTGCCAAAAATTATGAATCTATTCATACATGCGTCCTATGGAATTAACACTACATTACTTCCAGACAAACTCCCATCTGTAAGTTTGTCAATTTTAACAATCTTGAAATGCATTGCAGGGTTTCCCACAGAAAATTGGTTAATCAAAGTGGTGACTGGGGAGAAGGGGGTGTGGCATCGGCGTTGCCTAGTTCAACCAGGGGGAAGGGAGCGTGGCGTTGCCTAATTACTGTCCTATGAATCCCATTTATATACCGTTGTAAGGTAGAGTATGTGCATAGCATGCAATGTCTATACATGTGCAGCCTATGGATATGTTGTAGTGATGGACTGATACAGATTTTTTGGGGGAAGAGAGTAAAAATCAGTATCAGCCCCAAATATTGGTTTCGAAATATCGGTGACCTGTATTGGTTATTGGCCAAGGCTTACATTTAAAAAAAATAAATAAATTGGTATCGACTGATACCAATTTTCTTTCTCTTTTTTTTTTTTTCTTTTTTCAGCCTTGGCCAATAACCAATACAGGTTGCCGATATTTCGTTCCTCTCTCTCTAATGAAAACAAGTGTATTGTAAGAAAATATTGTTTTTTTTGTTTTTTTTTAAGGAAACATTCATTGAACTAAAAATAATATTAAACTACTGGTAAAAAAGGAGAAAGGTAGAACAGGCAATATTAACTTTTCACATAATAAAGCTTACATACAGATAAAAACAATACAAAGTCTTCAGTCACTTAATTAAGCATTAATGAAGCATAAATAAAAGTATGTCAGTGCAAAAAGTAGCAAAGCGATTACACCTGTAGAACCAACTTTTAAAAGAATTGTGCAAAATATGTCCATCTATTAATGTAGCTTAATGAACAAAAACAGCCATTAATCATCATCAAGTTTATTTAAGAAATTGTCTGTCCGTCTCTTGTAATGATTGACAGCTGCTTTCACACATGAAGCAGAGTTTCCTGTGAAATTGACCTGGTGTGTGTGTGTATGCGCAAGGGAGGGAGGGGCACACGTACGGTCTGACGCAAGGCTGCCTGCGCGTGCGTTTCAGTCAGGGTTGCATGCGCACAGTTTGGCCGGGGGTACATGCTCATGCATGTGTCAGTTTCCTTCCTACTTTAAATACCATATTAATCTGAATATGTGATAAGGTTTTTTTGGTGGAAAATAACATGAAACAGTGGGGTGGTCTATAATCAGAGTCGTCCTACAATCGGATCCATACGGTACTGTGGCGTGTGCACACGCAGAGCACAGGCACAGATTAGAGGGAAAAGGCGAGTGTGTGTAAATGAGCGACACAGGCTTTTCCTTAAAGGAGATCAGAAACCGATGGAATCAGCAGCAAAGCAGACCAGTGGTAACTGCTGTTGTCTATTACTGTCTTTGCGTGTGGGGATGCACATTTATTTATTTATTTTTTCTGGAGGGACCTAGTCAAGGTGGGGGGCATTTCTTCTCAAGGCGGCCGCCTTTATCGAGCACTGCGGGAAACCCTGCACAGTGTATTGATGGGACATTTTACTGTGGGTATATCATGCAAAATTATTTTTACTGTAAAAAGTGCAGTGTGAAAGCACCCCAAGTGTCTCTTACAACAGCCCTATACTGGGGCAGTGTAACTGGAACAAAATCAGTGCAGACTATTTGTTTGAGTACTACTAGGCTTTAACTTGAGGAGTTTCATCATCCAATACATTTGGCTGCAATCTCACATTTTGTGTAAACACAATAAACCCCTGGAAAAAGCTGTTTGATTTTAACATGAGGAACTTTCATCAAGTAAATTCCTATATTAATAATAACATCCATTTTCCTGTATGTGGAAGGCCGCAGTGGGCTTGCTTGGCTTGCTTGTGGACCCCATCTGGAGGCTGTCCATGCAGTGACAGGAGAACGACTATCTGCATACAGCTTCAGTGGCGGTGGGGAACATCCACCCTCTGTCCTTGCTACCAGGGACTTCAGCTGGCTCAAAAGGTAGGACATCATTTCAGCATGTAAATTCTGTTTTTCATTTGGTTCCAAATTTTGTCACGTGGAAAGCTTGTAATCTCATTAATGCTTATGCTGTGGAGATATCTGAAATTATTTGCTTAATTGTATTATTCCAATAGATCTGGACTACTGGTTGGTTTGGAGGAAGCAGAGGGCAGCGTGCTGTGTCTGTATGACTTGGGACTGTCGAGGGTGGTCAAAGCTGTGGTTATACCTGGCAGGGTGAGTATTCTGTGTAGGAATGGGACATAGTTTCAAATGAAATGCTAAAATCTGGGATGGAGAGGAATGTGGGATTGACAAATCAGTATTTGATGCTGTTTATCTAAGGAGTTAGATGGGGGGTTTTCTTGTGTCTCTAAATGGTTCTAATTGTGTTTGTGTTGCGGGGGGGGGGGGACTTTGGTATCCTGGACCTGATATATTAGTGCAAACTTTTATCACACATACTCTACTTAGCTGATATTTATACATACATTTGTTTGAGCTTGGATATCTCTTCTTCATCTTTCATTTGGGGTTGTGTCAGTAGTGTTGGAATAAGTACATTTGTCATTTTAAGCTTTCAAACCATTGGCTATGTAATGTTTTAGGGTTAAAAACAACACCACACAGATTGAGGGAAGTAATCAATTTGTTATGCAAGCAATGGACAAAAGAACAGACGCACTAACATATAGAAACCTGAATGCATCTGTTTTTTATCATCTAGATAACAGCCATTGAGCCATTGGTAAGTTATGGTGGAGCAAGCACCTCAACTCAGCACCTCCACCAGAGTCTGCGCTGGTTCTTTGGCATCGCTGCGGTAGTGACAGACCTTGGTCATGTTCTGCTAGTGGATCTCTGCCTTGACGATTTGTCATGCAGCCAGAGTGAACTAGAAGCTTCAGGTGAGGAGAAATCATGTGCTGTGTACATTTTCATGGATGAGTGTCAGATGTTTAAGCTGTGAGACTATCTGTTACGAACATGGAAATTGTGATCTTTGTTATACTTTGGCTTTCTGATATGAATGTCCACAGTGATGTCAGACTCTATTCCAATAAGTTATGAGACTTATTTTCTTGTCTTCAATAATAACCTCATCTGGTTTCTATTGTATCTTTCTATGTCGTGGCCTGTCTTTTATGGGTGAGATTAGGTTCTCTGAGACATACAGCCGGTCTGCTCATTTTCCTTTTTTTATTTTCTGTTTGTTTCTTGCTCCGTCTTAACTCCTTTTTTTCTTTGGGCACATATTATCTATTTTCAGATCTGCAAGTAGTGACCAAATCTCCAGCAGAGATCCCTAGGCTTAGAGAAGTCAGCAGCAGACAGGGCAGACATCTTTGTCTTCAGTTGAGTGCCCCCACTGGAGTTGGAGCTACAGCTTTGCAGTACATCTCCAGGACCAACCAGCTGGCAGTGGGATTTTCTGATGGTTACTTGCAACTATGGAACATGAAAGCTCTAAAGAAGGAGTGAGTGTGTTTTTTGTTTATAACGTTCCTGCTGTTAATTCAGTTATTTTATTAATCACATATGCTGAAACGTAGTGTGAAGATCCCATCAGAAATACACCTCATTGTTATTCTATATGTACACCTGGGGTTTTAATGTTTAATTCTAACTTTTGTGTGTAGTTGTATCACTCCAAATTGGCTGCAATGGTCAGTGTTGTACAGTGCTAATAAATAAATTAAATTTAGATTAGAAATTATACATGAACATTTGACCTTTAGTGTAAAAATATACCGGGAGCAATTTTTTTGATTTCATGCATCAAGTATGCATTAAAATGTATGTTTTTTGCTGGGAGGATAATTTACCTATGTACATTAATATATATTTAACATTTGATGTGTAGGTACCACTCCCAGTTGGAGGGTGGCAGAGTACCTGTGTATGCCTTCACCTTCCAGGAACCAGAAAATGATCCCCGGAACTGTTGCTACCTCTGGGCTGTTCAGTCTTCTCAAGACCTGTAAGTCAATACATACATCAGTGTGATGTTGTTCTATTATTAAATATTGCCATCAGATTTTGCAAAGATTTAGTAACATTTTGATATTTATATTTCTAAGCCAACATTTCTTGGTTCTGCCTCCTTTTACCTGACACAGTGATGGAGATGTGGTCAGCCTCCGCCTGCTACAGCTGGCCTTCAGTGAAAGGAAGTGTCTTGCCTCTGGGAAGATCCTTTATGAGGTCTGTAGGCATTTACAGGGACACCACAAGATTTACTCATTGCTCACTTCAATTATTGCATTTTTCATAGTTTTGCATTTGTGTCAATCTCAGGACTTTTTTTTTTTTACCTGCCTTATTTATTTCTCATCTCTCTTTCTGTCGTTCAGGGCCTGGAGTACTGTGAGGAACGATACAGTCAGGAGTTAAGTGGTACATCTTTTCCTCTCAGGACTCAGGCTACCAACACCCGCTTACTGAACTGCCAAACCATTGAGAAATTCAGGCCCCATCCTGACCGTGATGACAGTATGAATGAAGGTCGGCTTGCTTCTTATCTGTGTTGTGGAAGATAAAATTTGAATGTTTTAAACTGACATAGTCTAAGAGAATTAATGTTAAATCAACTGTACTATTGTATAATACCTTTGGGAAATATCACCCATATATGTTCCCGTTTTCAGTTGCATCCCCAGACACTAGCGTGTCAATCTTCAGCTGGCAAGTTAAGGCCTATGGCCAGGGAATGCCCGCAACCTTCATTGGGGTTTTTGACATCAACCGCTGGTACCATGCTCAGATGCCAGATTCTTTGAGGTACAATGGAGACTGCTTTTGGAAGTACTGGTTTGAATCATTATGTTTTATTGTGTCATTTCTTCCATGATTTCCCTTGATTTGTTGGGACACAGCTGGAACTATTTTTATTTTTGTTTGTCAGAACTGGGGAGTCTCTACAACATTGTCCTTATCTAGCAGTCTGGTCCCTGGACCCAGTGATGCAGATGGTGTCTCCCCATGTCCTCTTGGATGTGGTGGTGCATGACCGCAGCCTGAGCAGGGGTCTGCCTTTCACCTGTCCCCCATCGGAACAGTATTTTAACCCCACCACGTACAACTTTGGTAAGTCTTAATATCATACTTAACACAATTTTAGCATAAGATTTTTTTCCTTTGGAGAAAATGAGTATTTCAAGGACCTATTTAATTCTCCCAGGCTTTGTCCCTCTACATTTGTATTTCTTTTTTATGTTACAGATGCTACCTGTCTGCTCCACTCTGGAATTGTGCATTTAACCTGCTCTGGGTATCAGAAAGAGGCAAGTTTTCATTCAAACATACATTTTACACAAATGTCTTTTAAAAGAGAAAATATGTTACTATACTGTAAATAAACACGCCAGGAAAAATTTTAGTGTTAATTCGTTGTGGAATTTACCCATCCCTTTTATGTTGTTGTGTATGTAAGGAAATGCCATGTAAAGATGTTTTGCCATGAAATAACCTTTTCTTTTGCCATCTGATCCTTCCAATATCAGACTCTGAGCTTTTTGAAAAAAGCTGCTCCTTGTTCCAGTGACATCATCTCCACTAGCTATTCTCGCTGCCTCATGTCCGGTCTACTCTCATCTCGTCTGGCAGATACCCAGGCTTCCAGCCTCTCTCAGGTATGTACACATTTGGCTGACATCTAGGACTCCAGATTGTTAATTCCCCGCATAAGTAACATTCTCATGCCAAACACCCCCCCTCGATGCTTTATTGTAATTTAAAACATCGCATTATATTTAGTGTTTATTATTAAGGTGGATTTGTTAAATGTACTTTAAATATGGCATTTAGGAGGAGCAGCTGGATGCCATCTTATCCACAGCTGTGGAGACAAGCTCTTTGGGATTGATCACTGGCTGTATCAAACAGTGGACTGCAGAGGGTGAGGAATCTGGCCTTGAAGAAATGCCTTTTTTTTTTTTTTTCTCCTGGATAGATAAATTACAGACATGCTTGTTACTTTGACTCTCAACAGAACAACCAGGCTCTGCTCTGAACCTGCGCTACATCCTGGATTGGGCATGGAACAAAGTAGTCCAAACCAAAGAGGAGCTGGATGGCATCTGTATGTGTGACTCAGTAAAATATTCATAAAGTTGGTGATGTACATGTATCCAATGAAAGTTCAATTTCAGGGTAAATTAGATTTTAGATTAATATTTTTTTCCTGTGTGTTTACTCCTCAGGTGCACCACTGTTTGACAGCTCATCAAACTTCACAGACCCTCAGACGATGCAGCTACTACAGCACAGCCAGAGACTGCTCAGTAACCTCAGCACCATCTTCCATTGTCTGCTCAGTGAAGCTCAGGAACTTACTCAAAAAGGTACAGACTCTCTCAAGGCATAATTACTAGTCCAGCAGCTTGGACACTTTTCAGTTGTTTTGATCAATTTTTAGCTCCTCACACTGTTTGGTTTTATTTTCTTCTCTACAGGACTGGTGGGTCTGATGAACAAGAACATGGTGTCCAGTCTGATTTCTAAATATGCTCAGGTGGTCCTCTGGTTTTGTCGCACTGGTCTGCTGCCCGAGGGATCAGGTAAAACATGACCTATATTGAAATTTGTTGGGGGCTGGGGACTTTTTTAACAGTCCTGCTCATTTCAGTGAAACAGAAGCTATTGATTCAGTGAACAAAGAAAAAGCTGGTCTAATATTAAAGTAATTGTAGCACATTCACCACAAATCCACAAGACCAGATCTAATCTGGGTGTTTGGAAATTAGCTTGAATAGATAATGTTAACAGAAACTCCTGCTTGTGTGCCTGTCACTGTTTTTGTTCCAGTATATTGTTGTGCATTAGAACAGTGGCCAAATGAAATCTGTTTTTATGGGTTCAATTTAAGACTTTTTTTTTTTTTTAATCAGTATAAGGACAGTGGCTTATAGCTTACATTAAGAGCACACTTTGTCACGGCATGGCCAGACCTTTAGTAATGTATTCAGCTATGTTTCTGTCATTCACATTTTCCTGTCTGTATTTTGTATCCATCTTTCCCACCAGATGATGATGCGCTTCAGATTTCCAGGCCTTTCTACACCCACTCAGTCATCAGCAGTTACTACACTATACGCAGAGAAGAACTCACCAGATTGGCTAAGTGAGTAGGCTTTACCAAGAATATAGCTAAAACAAATCAAACCTGGACTGCGTCTCAAATTTGAGACAACAGTTAACCAGTATTTTTCATCAGTTCTGAAAATAAAATTTCAAAGTGGAATTTCCCAGTAATCTTATTGTTAATTAATGATTTATGATGATTATCTCACGCTTGTTTATAAGATGGGGAAAAAATATTGAAACACCCTTGTTGGTTTTTCAGAGGAAAGTGGTGTGCAGACTGCCTGATGATTGATGGTTTGGTTGGCCACTGTGGAGAAGGGTTAGCCAACCTGTGGAAGAGGGACGAGGGTGGAACAGGCCAATACCCACCTCCAACTTTACATGTAAGAATTTAAGTTGTTTTGATTTCTGTTTTGAATTTTTTCTCATTTGAGTATGTATCCTCTTGACTGAGTGTTATTATGTGTCTTTGATCCACAGGCCTTGCTGGACATTTATCTACTGGATAACATTGATGAAGCTACAAAACATGCAATTGTATCCTTGTTGAATAATTATTGCTATGTTATACCTGTTAACATTAACTGTGTGTGCTTACTGTTTAAAATGTTGTCATCTGTGAGTTGTGATTATTACATTATAATATAGGTAATATGTTATAAAATATCTTATATGTTGGAAAATAAATTTTTGTTTATAAATATTATTGTTTAAAGTTAGAGTAATTAAATATTGTATCATATATCCATTAAAATGTCTGACTTGGATACTAAATCTGATTGTTTTCCCCAAATCTCTCTCATATGTTGAGTGCATCTATGAGCCTTGACCAGCTGCTTTCAGGTGATTTACCTTTTGCTGGATGTCATGTATTCCTTCCCTAATAAAGAGGGAGCATCGGTGGAGTCTTTCCCCACAGCTTTTGCTATTCCTATTGGACTGGTCAAATTAGTGCAAGGACTCTGGCTGCTGGACCATCACGACCACCAGGTTCATAAATATTAATTGATAGTCAGTGGAGCATCAGTGTGCCTGTTAGTGATGCTGAGCCTTAATGAATTCTAACTGCCCCCCCCGGTCTGGTTTTTACTTTTATAATTCCTTTGTTTTGTTTTGTCAGAGTTCATTTGAGCTGCTCCTACATCCAGCTGTATCTCCGTGTCAGTTTGAGTGGCAGCATGAGCGTGTCCTGCAGGCATTGATGTGCCAGGGTCAACACTCTGTGGCGCTGAGATACTTTCATGTTACAAAACCTCCCATTTCTTCCACCACTCAAGCCAAACTCTGTCTCTCTGTCCTGCTACATAATAGGTAAGACAAAACATGTAGGACATTTCATAGCTAATAGTAGATTAGATAGATTAAAGAATAAAGCATAATGATGATTCTATCCTCTACCAGCTGCTGACTGACCTTTCTTCTGCATGAGTTTGCTTGCCTTTTATAACCAGTGTCTGTCCTCTTCCAGATGTCTCATAGAGGCGTGGTCCTTGATTCGGCAGCACTCTAGTCGCCTCAACAAGGGTGAACTTCTGGGCTTTCTTTATGAGAACTGCCAAGAATTGGGCCTCATCAAAGAGCTGCTCAAACTGCCCCTAGGCCTCCCTGAGCAGGTAGGAAATCAGTCAAATGCATTATTAGGCTTAACGTGGATGATTTTCTCTATAATTGCAATTAACAGTGCATTTGAGGTACATTCAGACACTTTGCTGTGGACCTTAAAAGTGGTGGAGTTATTTGGTATCGTGAGTTGTCTATGGTAGAGAGTTATTCATCTCAACTACTCATTTAGTAATGTTTTAATAGTTTCTGTTTTTTGCCATTTATGTGTAATGCTTAACTAAATGTTTTACCAGTTGTCAAGAGAGTTGCGTACATCAGCTAAATGATTTAAATATTTGGGAATATCAGGATTATTGAAAATATAATCTGGGGTGAAATGATTCCTCGGGTAATTTGAGTAGCTTGATTTAAAAAAAAAAAAAAGATCGAGGAATTTTCTCTGCCTTGAGGAATTGCTTATTTCATTGTAAAGTTCAAAACATGGAATTTAAAA
>JAPTYR010000018.1:22267871-22288019 GCA_029814505.1 Siphamia roseigaster | reverse complement strand
GAAGAGGAACTAAATTCCAATAATATGGGTTGAGCCCTATTGCGCCTGTATAGAAGATGCAGAATGCACAGTTTGGGGTCCCATGGTCACTTTATGTCTGAGCTATTGAAAAAAAAAGTGTTTCCCCATTGAAAAACAATGGTATTTTAAATGGATGAAGATATACATTGAAGAAGAACTAAATTCCGATTATTCTGCTGTGCTTTATTGGCCCTCTGTACCTGAAGCATGCAAGGTTTTAAAAGGGTCCCATAGAGAAGCACTGATATTTGAATATCCAACCTGAAACTAACTTCACCTCGGTTTCCAGACAAAGGCTCCCTCCTCTTGTTTGTGCACAGGTGAGTCAGAGATGGGAGGACACAGTCAACAGACACAAAACCACTTTTATAAAAGGTTAAAACATCGGTCTCTTGTTTTACAGATCTCGAAGTAACCCCACAGTAACAGTTAACATCAGTGTAACAGGTAGATGAATATTAAAGGATGATAATAAAACCAGATTTTCCAACTCCAGGCCTGTGGTCACTTTCACTCGAGGAATGAAAAACAATAACTACAAACGGAATCTTCGGCCCATCATATTCTTATTTATTTTCAGTTAAATACAACCTGTACTCACCAAAAGTGCACATCTTTACCCTTTGTATCTGTTCTACGGTCTGTAAACAGAATAATGTCCGTGTTTCCAGCTCCTCTGTCCACAGCCCGAGGCGCCACTGCGAACAGCCCCCCTGTCCACTTCCTGTGTGACGTCATCAGACTCACCTGTGCGTTACCTGTGCCTTGCCGGACGCTGAGGGGCGCAGCAGTTAGCATCAGTGGCTTTGTTTATTTACACACGGTCTGACTTTTGTCCCTTTTTTTGGAAAATGTAAAAATCCTGATAACCTGTTTCCATGTGTTATCCAAATGAATGTTCCTGGTTTTGGAAACAGTATTATTTAACATTTTATTCCAAATAAGTCATTAATACCTCCCTGTTCTGTTCCTAAGAGCACCTTCTGGAAAAGATCAGCTTTTTAAACACACAAACCAGTTTATATCCTGGTCAGGAAGACATGTGTTTTTCCCTCTAACCAGAAATATTGTTAAGTGCATCCATTTGTACCATCAACATGCAGTATAAACTACAGTAGTTTTCTGAATGTGCTGGGAACATGTACAAGGAAAACTGGAATAAGAGTTGATTCCACATGTACTGATGGGGAATTTCAGATTTTGTGTTCAAACCCACTCAAAATACCAGAAAACAGAACAGAAAATGTTGACTACCTGTCATAACAATAAACAGAATAATACTGTGCATATAAACATTCCTGTTGCATAATCCTCACTCTCTTTATGCAGGTTGCCAAGCTGGAATTATAATGAATTTTTTTTTATTTTTGGGATGAATTCATGAATAAACAGATAAACTCAGAGAAAGGAAAACATGCAGCAACTCTTTCTTTATTAAGACATAATATGCAAAGCATTTCACACATTTATTTAAAGGAGCAGTCATACTTTGCAGATTCTGTCAGGATATACGTCTCAGAAAAGACACACATTTGCTGACATTAATGTCATATAAAATATACGATACAATAACCAAATACAACTGGCATCCCCATGTAACAGGCTTCAGCTGCTCACCCTCTACGATTATTTAATAACCAGGTTCAACACCACCAATAATTTGGTTGGAAAAAGATGTACAGAGAGAGAAAGAAAACAAGAAGCTGCTCTTATTATCACATTTGTTTTTCTTTTTTTTTTTTTTTTTTTTTTTTTTTTAATCCACTTTTACAATAACCCAAGTGGCTTTAACATTCTCCTGGCTGACTTTGAAACATATCTTTGGATTATACAATCTCAGCATTTCCAAAAGAGGAAAATAAAGAATACAATGAATTGGCATTGACAGCAACGTGTACATGCAGCAAAACAGAGGAAAGCTCTGTCTGAAAGCTCACACAGTCTTAAACTCCGCTGCTAATGTGGTGATCAGACACCACTGGTCTACAGGGAAAACGCCTCCAGAATAAAAACTGCGAGACTTTACCAAATCTGAGTCACTAATAAAGACGATACAAACTAATCGAGACAAAAATGCTGGTTGGCTGTCGTTTCCGAGATACAGTCTGGGGTGTGAAACTGTGAGAAGTAATAATAAAATGGGTTTTAATCAAATGGAGTGTTTATCGTATGCATTCACATAAACAATATGTGTAATAACACTTTAACATATACATCGAATATATCAGTTAACCAGCACTTATGTCATTTATTTTCCAATTCATCTTTATTGAATTTTCAGCACATTCAATCTTTGAGGAAGATAATTACTAAAAAAAAACAAAAAAACAACCAAAACTGTAGACCAGTGTCCTTAAGGCATCCACTCCTCAGAGTCAAAGAGAAGAAACATGTTACAATAACAATAACACTTAAAATAACTGCTGTTCCATCTTTTGAGATATAATAGATGCGATCAGTTTTCTTCGTCCCTGGTTTTAAGGTCTATAACTACACGAGGTTTTCGGTTATGATACAGTAGTCCAAATACGCATATACACTGAAAACATCAGCTAATCAGATTTCCAATTCATCTTATTAAAGATCATAAAAACTGTGTGAGCTTTCAGGTTATGATAGTACAGTAGTCCATAGAAAGTCTGAGCCAAAATGTCACAAGTTCTCTACAGCCAACTCCCTGACCTCATGACACGTCTAAAATAGATTTGTAGGATTTATATCTGCAGTCTGTGAGGAAACAACACTGTCATCCCATTCTGTACCATTTAATCATATGGTCTGGTGTCAAAATAAAAGAGCAAAAGAATAAAGAATGTATTTAGTATTGGCTCAGACAATGTGCTATGTGTAAACAAAAAAAAAAAAAAAAAAAAGAAACAATAGTAAATAAAGAAAAAAAAAAACATACGGTAGAGTCTATCAGTAACAATAATAAAATTCATAAATATGTTTGATGAAAAGGCTGTACCACATTTCTACAGCATACAACTGAGATGACACGACACCAAAAAAAGTTTTAAGTCAGAGTAGCATGTGAGTACACTAAAAGAAAACAGTTGAGGAAAATCAAAATATCATGACCAGAAATTCAGCATCACCAAGTTCACAGTACAATAGCCAAATAAATGACAAGATCCATGCCCTAAATGTGATATGTGCAGAAGTTTTGTTTTGTTAAAGACATTTTTTTTATTTTACTTTACAGATGCTGCCCTCTGTAATCTAGTTTTCTAGTTGCTTTCTCTTTAACCTAAAGCATTTCAGGTCATCAAACACTTCAGAAAATAAAAATATAAGAATGAGGCACAAGTCTCGGAGGTCTATAAACTGGGAATGTTACTGATACTGTTGTTTTAGTAACAGTTAAAAGGCATGTGTTATGATACATGTCACTTAAGGCATGAGTCAGTCTAAGATCCAGAACCAGAAACAGGATCATACTTTAACTACTACATCAAAAATACAACTGTGTGTTTGGGAAAAATGGGTTTTCAGTGATAACCTGTGACTTATCCTGTCAGTACTGTTAAGTCTAGTATGGACATGTTCATTGCAGCATCAATCAGGTTGATCTTTACTTAATAAACTAGATCATTTTCCTTAAAGTCTTTCAAATAATAAATAAAAAGGCATTGATGGTAAGAAAACATCCCAAAAAATTGCAATGGCTTCTTTGTGAATATTGTCAAAAATGGCTTTATGTAAAAAGATATGTGCTTTTAGGAAATTGTAATCCCTAATTCCAGGGAAGAAAAAAAACACTCTCTTTGGTCACATCACCACCTAAGGCTTAGTAGAAAAAAAAACAACAAAAAAACAACAACCTACAAAATGTAACAGAATTGAGAAAGTATACTTATGAGGTGACAGTAACATGGTCCAGGAACCTTTCACTAGTGAGAAGTGTGGGAAAATGTTTCTTCTAGTAGAGATGCAATTTTATTTTGGTCCGTCTGCAGAAAGAACACAGATATTTGCAATAATCCATGACATTTATACATATGTAACAGTAAATCTAAATTCGGCTGTTGAGAGAGGAAAAAGCGTTGGAGAGTATGTAGGAGAGTGAGGGTTACTACACCTTTAAAAGCCACCTGAATTTTCTTACATTTTGTACAGAAATAGCATGTTCGCCTACATTGACACCCACATTGCGTTTGCCTGCAGGTTTTCAGCTCCTAACACACGCATGCACGCGCACACACACATTTTACAACAAAACACCCACCTCACTGATAAAGCCCAGCTGCACCAACTCTCCAGCCAAGTCGTGAACACTCTCATCTGAAACACACATGGAAATTAGTGACAGTCAGACTCCAATATGTAGCATCTTCATCCCTAAAGCCGTTCATGTTATTATTATGATTATACTGCAATAACTACCACTACAACTAAATGATGAGCTGGCTTAGTACAAATACCTGTCAAAAATATGGTGCGCTTTAAAACCAAATTTCAACCCAAACAAATCAGAAATGATTATTAAATTCGACTGTCGATTGTGTTGTTGTACAAAGTGACAGTCTGTAAACAAATGTGAAATAAGAAAGGATATAAAGTCCAGATAGAGGATAAGCGACCAGAGAATTAACTAATGAAAACATGTTTCAACCAGCACAGTGTTCACATACTCCGTTCTGTTAAAACAGGTTTAGTTTTCACATCAAAGGTTTAGTGTAAAACTCAAGTGTTACTTCAAAGCTTTTTTCACACACATTGCATTTAAATTAAACATTTGTAAGAAAAAAAAAAGACTGATATGGAGATTTCTCAACCAGCAATAGAGACATGCATGATGCAATGCAGCTCTACAACTCTTATTTATATATACAATATACATGTATATACAACTGTATCTTACTCCTACAACAACCTGACAGTTTTTATTCTCCTCGCCTTCGCATGAAGTTAAAGCTCAGCACAGGTTTAGAAAATATGAGGACACCACAGAAGTGAACTACTTGTGATTTTTAAAGCATCCCAAGAGACACGTAAATAAAATATGCAGCACTCCCCACAGGAAGAACAGAAGAAATAATATGTCTACAGGTAAAATAAACATAACAAAGTAGACACATTTAGAACAACATAATGTAAAACATTCCTGTGATTTACATTAAAAGTCTCCTGATCATTTAAAAAGAAAAATGTACAATGCATTCAAATGTGTACACGACAAAATGCACTACTATAGACAAAACGTATTTTCAGCCAGTGATGTCTGTTTTTCATCAGAGTAACGTTTTATTTCCTAATTATCTTCACTGCTCCCATATGAAGACATGCTTTGCTTCGAGCACTTGTCATGGTTGAGTAGTTTTTAATAATCGAGCTGTCAATTTACAACTACAAGACATGATAAACAAGTAGAGTTTAAAAAAAAACCCACAAAAAGAAGATCATACAAAGAAAAACAAGCTCCAGAGGTGACTGACAGTGGAGCAGAGAAAAGACATACTTTGCTTATTTGAGCCATGCGGTTTTAATCTAATTCAATAGTGACAACCACTTAATTCTGAGAAAACAATAATTACTGTTAAAGAAAATGTATTTACATAAGGTGTCAAAGACCCAAATTATAAGTCTAGGAGTGAAAAAGTACCTGTGTTAACTACTGACCCTCTGTAGTTTGACTTTGGACTTTGGCATGTTGATAAGAATGAATGAGGAATATTTCAGTATCAACAAGAGTGTTTGTTTACCATGACAACAGGGCGTGTCTATGAACAGTAAGAAACATAGATCATGGATATAAAGCAGGAAATATTCACATAAAAAAAACATTACACATTAAGACACAAAGGAAGATAAGACCTAAAAAGATAAATGGACCATTTTATAAAAATGAATAATGTGTGCACACGAGTGAGTCGGAGAGAGAGACAGTTAGATGAAAGACGGGGAAAAGATGGTCACATCTTGACACAGGAGGTGACAGCTGTCCACTGCAGCCATCCACAGGCCATGCATTCCCCACACGCCTGCAACATTATACATGCCTACCATACCTGTGTGTGTGAGTGTATTAGGTCATACTGGCTATATTATCCTGCTCCGTAGTGTTTATGTTGTTTAGTCTTTTCATGATGCCTTCTTTATGTCTGCACTGCAATAATAGAAATAGGTTTGATTTCAAATACACTACAGACTTTTTATATAAAGTATATTAAATATACAGTTTAAACAATCATTTGTAATGGACAATCCCTATTGTGATTTATACCAAATGGAGATGGATATTTTATGTTACTTAACTAGTTAATATAGTCTTTAAAGGTGTTAATCCCATTAAATATTTAATTCTGGCACAAAATTGACACGAAATTTGGCCAAAACAGAGAAGGAATGTGGTTTTTGATGACACATAAGCGACAGTCGGTCTCAGCCTAAAATAGTTGTGCATACTATACAGTATATTGTGAGGCCATTTAAGTGTCTCTGGAGTCTCACTCTCACTTTCAAACATGCCTCAGAGCACATGTGGAGAGGCAGATTAGGACTGTGTGTGGGGTAAAATCAGAGTGGTATTCATACAGAGATACCCTGATCACTTATCATCGCCTCTTGTCAAATGTAATTCAACCGTTACTCATTCAGCCAAATCCAGATTGCAATCTGAACTATGAGGATGACAAAACAGTCGCTTTTCACGACAATCTTTCCACTGATAAAATATTTCACGCATGGATGAATATCTGAAAATGAAACATGATCGCTGAAGTGTCCGAACCCATAAGAAACACTAGATACTGTCTGTGTCTGGGTTTGTAGATGCCATACTAGTCAGACAATCCCTAAAACATTTCTTTAATGCCACGTATGCAGGACATGCCTTCAGAAACACACAAATATTATTTAAGTTTAAGAGACACTGCAATATCAACTCATTAAAAAATATTGCATATAATACTGCAAATATTCTAAATCTAAGGTGACTTAGTACGTGTTAGTGTATGAAGGAGGAGCTGATCTTACGAGGTAACATGTCACAGCTTAGATGTCTGTTCAGTTTGTCCTCCAGCTTCAGCAGCAATGTTATCTTAAAGAAGGGAAAAAACAAACTGTATGATTCAGACACTGGTTACAATCCTAACATACAGTGAGTCCAGGAGAGAACAGCAACCTGCAGAGGACTAATAAATCATGTTCTGCAACTTTCTGTATTTTAATATTAATGATCAACCAACACATGTTATACAAGAGACTTACATGGTACTTTGCTCCCTCTTCGACTGGTTCAATATTACACTGGGACTGGATGACCTACAGAGGAGGAAATACCAACATTTTTGGCTTGATCTTAGCATTTCTGAATTTAACTAATGCCTGTGTCATACATACCCGCCGTGTCTCAGGCTCGGTAGGTTCTGGAGTGGGGGATTTGACTAAGGGAATGATGATGGGAGATTTGACCGTTTCCTGCTGAGGCTGCTGAGGACAGGGCAGTCCAAATGCAGTCAGTGGATAAATACCGTTCCTGATACAAGGTGAAAAGTGAAATGTACAGAAAACGGTCAGTCAGTCAAACCATGTGTGGTCATGTTATAAACCATATTTGATCTAATAATGAGTGAATGACAGCAGAATCTTGGCCACTAATTGAATGTTAAAGTGAAAATCAATGACAGAGGAGCGCATTAGTGCTACCTGAGATCACAAAGATAACCTGTATAAATGTCAATACAAGAGAGGCTAAAAAGGAAGGGAAATACATTGTAGAGATGGGACAGATAGTCTAATACTGCCATCATGTGGTTGGTTAGTGTTGCATCTGGGACTTGAAATTCAATAAACACTGGTAAATGGACTAGCTCCCAGATTTCAATGCTTCTTACCTCACATCTTCTAGAAATTTATCAAGTTCCAAGGCAGGAAACTGTGAAAGCCTTTAAAAAAAAGCCACAATAGTACCATTTGTTACCATCTTATGAACACATATTATGTAACACATGATATAAGTTGTAGTCCATTTCCTGAGTTTCAGAAAAAAATAGGCTGGATTACAACATATACAAGCCCGGTACAGCGTCTTGATCATGTTTGACATTTTATTGTTCTTCTTAGCTATTTCACTGGATTCCAGTCTTTAGTCCTTACTTGAGTTGAACACCCTCTTTCTTCTCAGCGATCACCAGGTTGGGATCGAGGTTCTTGGTAATTTCCTCCAGGGCATTTTCAGGGATCATATCTGCATTATCATGTACCACAAAAGAAGACTTAGATTATTGTTGAAGTTAGAGTAAAGCATTTGATGTGTGTGAAGAAGAAAGTCTTAGATCTGGATCATCCATGTCTTTAAAAGTACATTGTGTGAAAGTTTCTGAGTGTGTAAAAATAAAACCATTGTGTGAACAAACAATTGACGAAAACTCCTATTATTAACCCGGTCAAAAGTAAATGTATATATTTCTTCTCCGTTTGCCTGCATGATGTATTCTTTGTTATTAATTTAGGAGTCACTACAACAGGAAAGGTGCTAGAGGAATTGGCACATCTTCCCACCTTCCCTACCAGTCTTGCATCATGCTGGATATTTTTCTGAAGCTGATCTATGAAGTATTGTGTTTTTATCCGTTCAAGACTTACGTTGGTGGCTGACAATACAATGTGCAGCCAGCAGTTTTAGCACTGGGACTTCGAACAGGGCCTGGTTAAACAGCAGCTCTGGGGCTGTGGGTCGTGTTCTGGGATCACACTCAAGGCACTTCTGTATTAATTCCTACAAACACAAGCGTTCGCACAATAAAGGAATACCCAAGAGCTTACCACACACGAGTATACTCTAAAAATGTAATCTGGTATCTTACCCTCTGCAGAGGGTCCTCCAGCAGCTGGATGGCACTGTTGATAGCCTCCTGAGAAATATAAGAGGACTCTCCATTCCCTGGGATTTCCAAGAGCGCCATCTGCAACACAAAGATACACACTTTAATGTATGAAAATGTGATAATCCATCCATTTTCTGAACCCGCTTTATCCTCACTAGGGTCACATGGAGCCTATCCCAGCTACTTAAGGGTGACGGCGGGGTCCACCCTGGACAAGTCACCATTTCATCACAAGGCTGAACATATAGATGAACAATCACTCTCATAATCACACCTATGGGTAATTTCAGATTAATGAATTAACCTATCGTTGCATGTCTTTGGATGGTGGGAGGAAGCCAGAGTACCCGGAGAGAACCCATGCAGACACAGGGACAACATGCAAACGCCACACAGAAAGGTCCCACCAAATGGTGTTGGAATCAAACCCAGGACCTTTTTGCTGTGAGGCACGAGTGCTACCCACTGCACCACCGTGTCGCCCCTAAATGTGTTCAAATATTTTGTTATTTGTATTTGATGTATTTAACCTTTATTTTACCAGGTTGGGAAAATGAGAACCAGGTCTCATTTACAAAGGCGACCTGGCCAACAGGCAGCGTAACAGATTGTATCATGTACTGTAAATGTCATCTCACCTCCAAGGCACACATGCCAAATGAGTAGATGTCTACAGCTGTGGTGACACCAGCAACAGCTAAAATGGAAGAAAAACAGCAAAAGTAGGCATTTATTAAGGCTGGTATCGCTTATAATCCTGTGATGCAACATAATCCAACATAGAATAGAAGTACTTTATTGATCCCACAATTGGGAAATTGCTTAATCTAGCCCATTTGGGTGTTAGTTATTATTCAAAGAAACTAAAGCTTAGCTGGCATGAAGATTGTCGACCAAAAACTCAGTTCAGTAAATTCACAAAGGTGCAAATGACCAGATATGAGATGTTTAGCCTAATTATTTAATATATTATATTGGCCTAAATCAATCCATTATGGCAGTGGTGCCAATCTTTTAGCATCACAAATTACAGGCGACCCCAAACATTCGAAACGGAGACTTTGTTTTATTAAAATGTATTTGTTTATGTTATAGTTTGCTATAATATGTTGCAAATAAATGTTAATTTTAGATTATATTTAGGCTATATAATGTATATTATTTTGGACGGAGGCAGAAAAGCCAGGTGTAGATTACTGCACAAAGTGAGAATTGTATTTTCCTTGGTCAGGATATATACAGTCAGTCAGCTTGTATTTACAAGGCTGACAATTAATACTGAACAAACAATAACTCAAACTATGAATTATGAAAGAGCTGTAGCATTTGAAACCAATTACAATAAAGATTTCACAAATAAAAAGGACCAGAGTGCTTCAATTTCAGTCTCACAGTTTTCATTGTCTTTTATGCATTATGATTGTGTCTTTCAAATCACGATATACTTTTATCCCCAGAGTATCGGGAATATTTTTTTTTTTTTATCTGACCGCCACCGCCAGCTCCAGATACTGTAGGAGTTAACACGATAACTTGAAAAATATTTGGTTGACAAATTTCATCTTCTGCATACGGATGGATATAATGGAGAGGAAGAACTGATTCGATTTTGGATGATTTACCATTTCTAGATTGCCCACAAGGGGCCGCTCAAAAGTTTGAAATCACTAAGCACTCTTTTTCCTATATCTCTGGAACTATTTTTCTGATTGACCACAAATTAAGTGCAAATGAAAGGTCATGACCTGGGGATGTCTCACATCATGACATCATAGCTGTCTGGTTAAGGACTGGGGGCATTCGGGGATATACCCCTAGCTGTCACTTCCGACAGTTATTTGGCTAATTTTTTGGTATGTTTTTTATCAATTACTACAAATTTAAGGCAATCCCATTTGAATTCCAGGTGACCCCATGTGGGGTCCAGACCCCAAGGTTGAAAAACACAGCATTATGGAAATTATTGTAATACAAAAAAACAAACACTTGCCACAGCTCATTTAAATAAAGCACCTACTTTTTATCAAAACAGTTAATGTTTTGAGAATTAATGTATGTCTATATTATACATAAATAGTGTCAATATTCAATATATTGGAAGAGTGTTAGGTGACATCTACCTCCGTATTCTGGGGCAAAGAAGTGCAAGTTCTTCTGTTCCTCATGACATGTCTTCACGTTGTTGTTAATGGTGTCTGGGGCAACTACAGATGTGATACAAGGTTATACACAAAAAACATAGATAGGATAGAGGGCAAAGAAAATAGTATGAAGAAAGTTCATTTCACATCTGTTAAACTATTCGTCTGTATCATTTACTTAAACTTTTACTGTATATCAAATAGTGATATTTTCTTGTGACTTTGAAGAATAATGTAGTAAAAGCTCCATTATTTTATAATTGTCATTTGAAACCATCAGCAGTCCTACAGCTCCAGTGTGTAATACAGTGGGACCAAACCCCAGTAATTCTATACCTGATCCAATCTTGATGAGCCCATTGTGCTGAATGAAAATGGTGTCACAAGTCAGGTTGCCGTGGATGATGGGAGGGTCACAAGAATGGAGATAACTGCAGAAAAGAACATGGGAAAATGAACAAATCACACACATATAACTGCATATGAAAGGCATCGGACTTCCTCATATATCTACAATTTTCTAAGAGTGGCCATATTTTTTCTATTGTCCGAAATGGGGAAACCAACCTGAGAGCAGACAGGATCTGTGTGCACCATCTCTTCCAAGCCTGTAGGACCATACAACTTATTAGCCTTGCACAGAAATAATTTGGCAGTCTCTTTTCAATTGCAATGTCATTGAGCATGTTTAATAATGTGTGCATTATAAATAAAAGCATTTGCTTTGAAAAATAGAGTGAAGTTTATGTTTTCATAACTTGTTAAGTTTAAGTTTACATTCTAAAGAATGGCCTTCTAAATCAGAGTGAAGCCAAAAGGTAGATATGCATACGTAATGTAAAGTAATTAACAGGACAGGTTTAACTTGGAGGTTTACTTGGAAGAGCCAAATACTGAACCCAAGCACTGTCAGTCTATAATGTAACAGAGGTGTTAAAAACAGGATTCTCATTTTAAAATAGCTGCTCCAGAAGGTAATAAAGTTACATGCAAATCAGTGCAGTGGTTTTTGCATAGTGCTCATCACAGTTGGACAAAGCACCAAATGCTCCAGCAAAGAAAACAGTGATTTTGTTACATTTGACAAATGTCAACAAATGCTGCACATTTGCAAAAACCTTTTAATTCATCCTTTTTTCAATAAAAGCTGTTTCATATGCAGGATTACCTTTTCATTCATGGTCTTGTGGTTCTTCTTTGTCTTCTTCAGAAACTGCTTCAGGCTTCCTGACGACATATATTCCGTAATGAAAATTACCTGGGATAGAAAGAATTAATGGAAAACGAGTAAAAATTTAAAAAAAAAATACAAATTTGGAAGAGTCTTTGTTCAGTCTCCACAACTTTTAAAATGTGTGACTATTCATGAAGCTGACAGAAGATTTAATAGTACTTTTATGGCACCAAGTTCAAAAGCGCTGGTGAGTATTTTGCTCAGTCCCTGGTGTATTTTGTTGAGACTCACCCTTGCCCTGTTCTCCTTTGAGTCAGCCCAGTATTTGTGGAACTTCACAATATTTGCATGCTCCAAATGGATCAGGTTATCAAACACAGCCTTCACTTTCTCCTAAAAAAAAAAAAAAAAATCACATGTGAGATAACAAATAACAAAACAGACTGAAACTTGTTTTTTTTAAACCTTTTGCACTCACTCATTTAGTATACATATGAACAAATCACAGTCACAGGTATCATGTTCTTATACTGTAGTACCAACTTTCTAGCCTTTTTGTTTGATGCTGAGGAACACCAGATGTATTATATGACATTAATAAAATGTGCATGTCCACAGTCAGTAGAATCTACACAAATCTAGCCTATGGGTACATGCTTTAGAACTGAAGGAATAAGAGGAGATTGTTTATGAAATGTGCAAACGTTTAGTAAGTTAATACATGCATCTCTAAAGATACTAATGAAATAAAAACAATGTAACTATGTTGAAATGATTTTATATTTCAGGATTAACACCTCACCTCCAGCAGTTTGAAATTCTTCCTTTCTGAAAACATGACCTCATTCCACACTACTTCCACCCCTTCCTCTGTGTCCATGGCCAGATAAGCAGCATCAATACCTGGGACATTACGCTGATTGACCTGCAGCACATGCGAATATAAAAACAGATAATGAATGGGCAAGGTTGGGAAGATTTTCTCCACTTTTCGTTATTACTTTAAAATAGTCACTTAAAAAGTATCTAGATTAAGTTGACTTACACATATACTTCATAGAATATAACCACACAAATAACCACAGCAATTATCTCTAGCAAATAATGAGTGTTTATTCAGTCATAGGGATTGTTCAGAGTCTGTGTCTTACAATACAAAAACTTAAATATTTATCAAAAATAAAACAAAATTATGGATAGATGAGAAGTAATTTGTCATGCCATGGAAACCTTGCACAATAAGACTGGTGCAGTTTACCTGAGCTATACTATTTCAGATCCACCCATAAAATAAAAAAGAAAAAACCTGCAGAGTTTCACCCCTTTAGACCATATTGAATGAGTCCATTGTTATCAATACACTAATAGAAACATATATTTGTGTTGGAAATCAATTCCATAGCCTTTAAAACATACTTCCAGGATCTGGATTCATGTTTCTATTATCTGTTTAAGATAGAGTGTAGGTGATTTCAGTGCCAAAGAAAACCAATGCCATTGAAGTTAGTAGTACCAAATGTGATTCAAACTGAATCTAAATCAAACTAAGGTTAAAAAACAAACAAACAAAAAAAAAACTTCATCAAATAAGGTGGATTTAGAAATGAAAATATGCTCTCAGTTCTGGATTATCTTCTAGACCTGTAAAAATGGATTATGTTGATAGATTGTCAAGCATCCATGTGTATGACATTTTTTCAGAGCATAACCCTGCATATGTTTTGAGAAAATCTTCCAATGGTTAAAACATTTTTAAATCATGAATCCAGATTAAACAGATGTGAATGCAATAACATCACGAGTTGTTGGATACATAAAATGAACATGAACACAATACTATAAATTAAAAACTATACCTTGAACTATTAAGAGTAAGATATCCAATTTATTGCAAATGCACAAGACTTAAACTGGACTGACTCAAGGAAAAATCAATTCTATTTGTATCATTTCATAATCAAATATGTTTTAAATCAAACATAGGACTAGTTTTGTTTAAAGGGTTACTTGCAGTCACATCTGCTCTGTGTTGAAAAGTAAACATAACTGAGAGCATCCTGGAGCACTTGTAACCACTTGTGGAACAAATTAGAGAAGGCTGAGACTCATCACCCATAATTCTGAGGGCTCATATTTGGTCCATCATCTTCTCATTATCCTCCATGCTACTCTTTCCCCCTCCTTACCTCCTCTTTTCGTTTCTGCCAGCGGCCACAGGGACTCTCCTCCAAGATGTAGGACTCATCTTCACTCTCATCCTCATCCTCAGTGGCTGTGGTGGCAGGAGGGTGTAGGGTAGCCGCGGGGGGAGTCATGGACACCCCGCCTTGACCCTGCTGGGCATTAGCGGACACGTGTTCTGCCTTGTTTACCTCAGACCCAGTTTCTGACATTATGCCGACACCTGCACGCCTGCTTTCTTCCTCCGAGTTCAATGCGCTGCAGCAAGGGTGGTTAGGAGGCCTGTGCAGCTCCTTTTCCTGTCTTTTTGGCTGCTCACAAATACATCTTCTTCTCAGGCTTCACTTAACAAAGCAAAGCTAAGGAGTGGAGAGCTGTAAACAGATGATACATTAGATTAGTCATGGGGTTCACCTTACTATTGTGCACAGCCGGGGAACTTTGGAGACACAAACATCACGTTGTAAAATTGGTACTTTACAAGCTAGTGGGATGAAAAGGTAACACTAACGCGTAGTTACAGGTTAAGCTCAAAACCAGAGTACCACTGCACGCAACATGAAATTAAAGTATTAGTTTCCAAAAGCCAACTACTTAGCTAGCTTTTAAAAGTCTTAAATAGAGTAATCATGTCCACCGTTAGCCTAAAGAAGTTTAGCCTCCCACTCTTTTGCTAACTTTCCCGGCTAACAAGCTACTGCAGGTATATAAAGAAATATCTGGTCATGAAGTTTAGGAATAAGATATAAAATGTTACCGTTTAGCAGAAGATGACTACAGCTTCCTTAACTTTCACATAGTGGTGAAAAGCTGTGAGGGAGATGCTAACGGACAGTAAATGCAGTAATTGTAGATCGTCATAAAATATGTTGTTGGGTTTTAGGTCTCTTCTCTTGGCCGGGAGTGGGAGGGGCGGGGCTGCGTCTCGAGAGGGTCGATTCACGCGGAGAAAACGCATTAGTTAATAACAAGATCTAAAAACAACCCGTAGAAACAAATACATCAATGGGATAAATACTTTTAGGTGAAAATGGTGGAAAAAGAAAAATATACAAAATACAAATAAATCTAAAAAACATTTTGACTTGTCCTTACAAAATGTTATGTGTGCTTATTTTGTGTCTCATCTACTACACTGTTGACGTTTATTTTGTGTTTGCAGTGTTTCTCTAGGCAATATTAATGGTCCACGTAAAGATTTAAACAGTAAAAATTAATTTCACGCAGATTAGTATCTTAGTTATCAAAACTACTAATATCAAAGTATGCCGTACATCCATGATTTCCGGATCATATACACCATTACAAACTATTTTTTGTCGTTTACCAAAAAATAGATAAAATAAAGAAGAGAAGTAAACAGCCGTAACTACATAAATGTTATCTCCTAAAAGTAGAATCGCGATAATTCACTGCAAAAAGAACAGTTTGCCAAACGGCCTCCATTCGGCCTCCATATTGAAGCGAACCCGGAAGTTAGTAACAGGTACTCATTTCAACTTGTTTGTACACTGTCTCCACAGCTGTTTCGCGTTGCTAAAATCGTGCGCAAGATGTTATCCGCGATTTACATGCACGACAATGATGCAAACAGGCTCGCTGGCAAATAAAGGAATTCTTGTGTGGTTGCGTTTTGGATAAAAAGAACGCTGTCTGTCGTCGCCCACTATGCGGAGGCTCAGCGACACCGAGGGCCTGTGCGTGGATCGTCTATAACAGATATTTTATGGAAGCAGAGGCGGCGGAGAGGCTGTGAGGCTGGGGAGTCTGGACATCAGCTGAGACATTAGCAAGCTAGCATTCGTGACAGGAACCGTTATAACGAAACGGTGACTTTTTCTGACTACATCCCTTTAGTCTGACATCATGGCCACGAATGGGAACAGTTTAACAACCGGGATGGGGGAGATCATCCAGCTGAACGTCGGTGGTACAAGGTCAGCTTCGATGGTTGCTCGTTGTGCTATGTATGGATGTATATGAGGATATTTTGCATATAAAATCATGCCATTGTTATGCCCGTGGTTATCTTTCTATTTGCACAACTCGGCATAATCCATCTTGTTATATCATCTGCAGTCATACACAGTGAACTGACCAAATGGCCCAGTAGAACAGTGTTATGACTACGTTACTGTATGTTTTCAGATTCAGCACTTCCAGACAGACTTTGATGTGGATCCCAGACTCTTTCTTCTCAAGGTTGGTCATAGACTTCCCAACCAATGTGTTGTCACAGTAATGTTGTATTCAGAAATGTGTACACATATACAGGCAGGGGAAAAAATGATGAGACCACCCTTGTTTTCTTCAATTTCTTGTTAATTTTAATGCCTGGTACAACTAAAGGTGCATTTATTTTAACAAATTATTAATAATAACAAAAAAAAATAGCTCATAAGTTTAATTTAAGAGCTGATATCTGTTGTCCATGGTTTTCTTGATAATAACAAATCACTTCAGCTGTTACATCAATAGGTATGGCATTGTACTAACAAAAACAGTGCTTTTAGGCATTCTCTGTTTTCTTTTCTGTCTCGTTTAGTCACATTATGCACACAGACAGGAGGTAATACTTAATTAATAACCATTTTTTGTTACCTTTTGATGGTCTAATATTTTTTCTGAGATGGTACTTATTTTACATATGCAGTTCATTATTGCTGTTAGACATTTGGTTGTAAACACTGGACATAATGTACTTGTATCTGCATAATTACTCAGCTGTCAGAGTATATGGTCATTATACATACTTGAAAACTGATGCACTTGATCTAATTGTATAAATATGTCTTACAAATTCCCCTAGAGACATTGTAAGTCTGTTATATCAGAGTAGTTAAACTCCATGCAGGAGTAATGTCCCAAACAAGTCTGTGACCCAGTGGTGCAGTAACACAAATTCATATTACATAATTAATGCCAAGCAGGGATGGTCCATTATCTCATATCTCTCGCTTATCTTTCTTCTGTCGTGTTGGTAACAGGAACTGTCAGGAGATTATAATCGCACTCTGCTCTGCAAAGCTGAAAGTCTTTTGTGTTGATTGTATCATTACATCACACATTGTGAATTTGTGTGTACATACATTTTGGGATAAATGTGTTTTTAGTGTGCATCAGCAGACTTTTTTTGTTGAGGTATTTAGGAGTAATTCTAGTATAGGAGTAAACGCTGATGTGAAATACGGGCTCGGGCTGGGCAAATACCAGGGTCTTAACGTACTCAAACACTGAACGGAGCTCACAGTTTGACAACAGCTGACAAAGTAGTGTTAAATGCCTGTCCGTCTGTCTGCTTCTGCACCTGTCTGCCCACCCGCCTATCACCCTGAATGCCCAGCTGTCTGCATATGTACAGTAAAGTTATTGTAACATCATAGTTCAGACATAAAAACATTTAAATGGCAAATATTATCATAAGTACATACAATGACACCTTGTCAACAGATGAAATTATTTATTACTGTGCAAATAGACATGTGACTGTTTACTACAATCAGTGGTAACATTGGTAGCAAGTACAAAATGGAGAAGAGCTGTTGTTAAGTGAAGCACGATGTGTGTATATGTGTTTCCAGCTTGTTAAGTGGAAGGATATCCACTCTTCGGGATGAAACTGGAGCTGTAAGTACAGCCTTTGTTGTTTCTTTATCCAAACTAGGACAGCATCTTCAGGCCAAATCTGACGTCCTCAAAGAAATTCCCTTAAAGCTTCCAGCAGAGAGAACATTACATTTGTTCTGTTATGATGCAATGTAGTGAAATATGCTACATAGCCTTTAGCTGATATGTTAATGTGTAATAAGAATACCAGAGATATGACATGGGACTGTGTTAAATAAATCAGGTGTCCTGCAGTCTTTTAAAAAATATATTTATTTGTTTATTTAATAGGGACAGAGCACATTGTTGAACATCTATGAAACAGGGAATAGATATAAATATGTTGGATTATAACAACCATGGTGTTTTGCATCTGCAGTCCCTAGGCAGACTTCTAAAAGATGGCAATAAGACAGAGGAAAAACACTGAATCATGGTAAAACCAAATGATAAAAAATACAAACCAAGCTAAAAGTAAGTGGTCACAGGACTGCTTCGCTTTCAGCCACTGTTTGAGGTGAGTTTTGAAGGTTGTAAATGTTGGACACTCCCTTATGGAGAGTGGTCGGCTATTCCAGATCTTACTGGCTTTAACAGAAAGAGCATTTTGTCCAAAGGTTGTTTTTCTGAGTATGACCTCACAGTCTCCTCCAGAGGCCCCGGTCCTGACACTGCTGTGAATTCATAAAGATGTTGGATGATACACTGTTTTGTGTAGTGATACTCAATGATGATGATTTAGTATTTAATTATATAAAATGTCACAAAGTAGTCAAAAACATCGTCTCATTTCTCATGGCGATGTTTTTGTATTAGTGAATGTATCAGTAAATAATGTAATCTGTACATTTTTTTATGCAAATCATTGGGACTTAAAATGTATAAAATGAGTCAAATAACGAATTAGTTATTTAATAAGTTTCAGTTTATCTGTGGGTTTTTAAATCCCCTTGTTTTTCTTGATAGTAAATAAGCCCTAAATTCCTCTACTTCCAGATATTTATTGACAGAGACCCTACAGCTTTTGCACCAATTCTCAATTTCCTTCGAACCAAAGAACTGGATTTGCGGTAAGAATTTGAGAAAATATCCTTTAGTGGGTTTTTTTAGGAGTAATAATATGTTGTGATGAGGTCTTACAGAAAAAAATGTTTCTTATTCTCTTCAGGGGTGTCAACATCAGCATTCTACGACATGAAGCAGAGTTTTATGGGATAACTCCCCTGGGTATGTTCCTGTGTGGAGTTTGAAAATGGAAGGAAGAGGCAAACTTCTTTGCACGAGGGAAACCTCAACTGACCCCAATTAATAATTCACCTGTTTTTTTGTAATATAAATTCCAATTTTTATCAGCACATACAGCTGAATAGATCTTTAATAGTGTAAGTGGAGTCACAGTTCAGGTGAAACTACCCTGAAGTGGCAGATGTTTGACCAGTGTTAAAACCTTAACCTTAGTTCCATGTAGTCAGATGTTGTTTTACTTCCTTTTTCAGTGTTTGAACTTCCCTGCATTGTCTGTGAACCTGAATAGGAAAATTTCCCTTGTGATAACTGATCAGCAGCTTGAACATGCACTGCTCAGAACATGAACAATAATACTCAGATGCTGATACAAAGCAGTATCTACATAACATAATACAAACATTCACTCACAGCTCTTTATGTGTTAAAGCACATGTGTCAAACTCCAGTCCTCGAGGGCCGGTGTCCTGCATGTTTTAGGTATTTCCCCTGTTCCATCACACATGATTAACCCTTGAACTCCTGAGACTTTAGCAGTTCCACAGTAAAATAAAAAGAAAAGCAACAAAGTGAACAAAAATGAAGAATAAACCGACAACATAATTAGTAAGATGAACAAAGTAAGACACAAATGGAACAAAATTCAAGAAAAAAATAATAAAATAAAAAACTAAATGTAGAAAAATAAACAAAATAAGCAACAAAAGGAATGAAAGCTAATAAATATTTACAAAATTATAAATAACATGGAAATATTTGCAAAACAATTTACAAAAAATAAAAATGGTAAAAAAAAAAAGGAAAGAAATAACAACTAATATAATTTGGTGTTGGTAGTTTGTTTTGGCTTTTTCTAAATAAGGCCCCGTCCCCACGGAGACGAATACGGGTGAATTCGTCTCACTTTCTTAACGTATTGGCCTTTCATCATAATGGGGACGGCAAATAC
>JAPTYR010000018.1:22064245-22074599 GCA_029814505.1 Siphamia roseigaster | reverse complement strand
GAGAACATGTAAACTCCACACAGAAAGGTGTGAGTTCAATTCCAACACCACTGACTGGTGCTGGAATCGAACCCACGGCCTTCCTGCTGTGAGGCACGTGTGCTAACCACTGCACCACCACTGCAAACAAATGTTTTTAACTCTGAAAAAGCCGTATTAAAGAATGCTTGTTAGAACCTGACCTATTCTTTTTTTAATTAAATCATTTTAATGTAAAGTCTATCAGCAACATTTATATAGTTAGCATAATTCAATTCTATAATTTTTCCCCAGTAAGTCTTTTTTTATTTTATTCCAGAAACTCTGCCCAGACACAGTTTCCCATGACGTTGTAATAATGTTGTTTTCAGACACATTCTTCTCTATATTCATCGTTACATCCATCAATGATCACCTTTGACCAGGTGCAATGATTACATAGTGAATCCCAATTACAATTCATCTGTCAAGAATAAATCATATTGTCACAAATGTTTGATTCCAACTTTATGGGGAACAGTGTATATCTACTTACACCCCAGCCCTATACTTACTCTACCAGAATGGTCCGTGAATCTAGCTGGGTAAGAGTTGGTGCTTGTAGAGGCCCAGGAGGAAGCTGAGAGGTCAACACTGTAACTTGTGAACTGTTGGTGCAGCCTACAGAAGTACACCCACTCAGGACCAGAACATGAGTCGAATACACATCAAGTCCTAAAACACACACAAAAGGGCAGCAAGAGGCAGAGAAATGGAGAGAAAAAAACAACGGTTATGTTATATCATATACTGTATGGAATTTGGCCACACAACTGAAGCTAAGATATTTAACAATCAAGTAACTCCTCATCCCTAAACTCTACTCTCCCTTGTGTCTCCCACCTCTTTCTTCATCTATTTCATGATTGTGGTTTGTCATTCACTGTCTGTCTTTGTGCCTCAGAACTAGTCCTCATCTGTCCCACTGTTGCAATCTCAGCCTCTGTAACACGATCTATTCTTGCACATACTGTATAATTACCACGTCCATAATCCTTCCAATCACTGCGAACATCAGACACTCTGCATTATTAACCCGGCATGGATGATATGTGCCTTCATGAGTTCATTAATGTACAACCATACAGACATACACTGATGGGCAGTACAGTATGATGCTTTTCTGTGTATGTGTAATATCAAAATGAATGATAATCTCTTCTGGTCATATTAAAGCTGTATGCAGTACTGTGACTCTCTAGCGTTTTTGCCTAAATGTTTTGTCTGTGTATATCTCTCCATGTGTTCCACTGAGAGTGCATTTGCAAGTGTGTTTGTATTTGTTTCTGTATCTGCCTCCCATCCTAGTGCAGCACTCTGGTCTCAGTGGTGTGACATGTGTTTCATACCTTCTTTAAGTCTCTTTAGGAAAAGCTTTCAAAGCAAATTGTGTGTATGCATGAGTGCTAATGCTTAGTGCTCTTTGTTTCTCCGCTTCTTTATTTTCATGTGTGTGTTTAGCGCTCTTTTTCAAAGTGCTATTCCCCCGGTAAGCACTGCGATGCTCTTTCCTCTTTCAAATGCTAATCCTCCACTCCATTTTGCTTTTCTTCACTCTTCCCCCTCTCTTTACACTAAAGCTCTATCTTTCCACAGCTAGACTGTAACGCACACACATACACAAACACACATGTACACAGTCTCTCCCCTCTATACCAGTGATGTTGTGTTGTCTGTCCTTCCCCCTGTAGACCACTTGGTGGTTGTGATAGAGGAGGTACTCTGTAATAACTCCATTGGGCCTATCAGTGAAACAAATGTTTATTGTTATGCATCATACATGCCTGTTAATCCGAGAATAATAAAAAGTATACCATTAGCTGTACTGTTATTTACATAAAAGAAGATCTTTAACATCATCAAACATTAAAATCAGCAGGAGAGAAATGTGAAGCACGAAGTTGAAGATCTACTGACAAGACCTGTCAGCTTTAGTACGTGAGTTATGAGATAGCAAAGAAATAAACACAAACCAATGTAAAATCTTCCTTTTACAAAGGTGCGGATATGAGGATATGAACAGCCTCTTACCTTGTTGGAGGTTCCCAGGTAAGATAGAGAGCTGACGGGGATGAAATTGCAAATGGAGGTGACACAGCATCTGGAGCTGAAAAAAAAATCCCAAAAACAAAGATCAGTGTTGTTAAAGTCAAGAAAGATTATATTTGAATAAAGAATAATTCAGTGATGCATTACTGTACATATTTACTTTTGTCATTTCCAAAATCAATAAATATTAGAAAATAAGTATACAGAAAACCTTAAAAAAAAACAAACCAAAACTAAACTAAACAAACACTTCTATAAAGTTTAAGATGTCACTACACTGAAATTATTGTTATCATGTCATAACAACAGATGCCATTGCTATAAAAAGGTACCAGGCAACGGTTCAAAGGGCAAAGAAATATCTATGCCTTTATTTTACTTGATTTCATTGATAACTGGAAAAGATTGTGTCTTTGCTCAAGAGGGACCAAATGGAAATGTTTTATTGTCCTTTAAAAATACACCTTAGCCACCAAACTAGACTCCTAAATAAATTCTTTCTTGGGGCTACCTAACATGGTTGAGTGTCTTAACTGTGTGCACGGTGAGAATCAATACAATAATCTGTTTTTTTTCCTTTACTTGGGATTGATTTTTGCCGTCTCTGCACTGACCCCTGCCGTCACATTATCTCCCCAACAAGGCCAGTTAGTCCAACACAGATTAATGCAGCAACCGACATATGAAGAAAAATCTTTTTCTTTTTCAAACTCACCTTTTCTTGTACACGTACAGTACCACATCAACTGGATAATAAAATGTCTCCTCCTTTCAATCTACCTTTCACTCAGCTGAAATGTACCCCCATTCTTCTAACAATGTGCTTTCTTCTGTTATCCACCCATCTCACTTCTTCTTCCCCTCTACCTGCTGCTGCTGTCTATGTATGACCATATATGAAGACCTTCATAAGTTAACCATCATAGAAACTTAGCACATAAGTAGATCTGTGTGTCCGTGGCTTAGAGTGTGTTTATGTGTGACTATATATGTGTTTGTGCTTTACAGCTATACCTTCCTCTGGGGTGATGAGGGTCGATCTTGAATCATTACCGCCACCACTGTCATTCTGAAGACTTTCCGTGCAGCCCGAAGGAGTACAGGCACTTACAGTGACAATGTATCGAGTGGATGGAGTGAGACCAGACAACACACCTTGAGAGGAGGACAGCGAGAACAAGTGGGACAAAGTGTGAGGCAGAGAACACAGACAAGAAGACAAACAGAGGTCATTATTAACTGTGTTAAAATATTAAAGATACGACACGAGAAATAAAATTAGATTCATTTAATTCAGACTGTTCATTAATTGACTTGTTGTGAATTCTCATATAAAATGACAAATGCATAAATTTGACTGACTTTTCTTAATATTGCTTATATTTCTAAACTTTAACTAGTCATAAAATGTGGTCTTCCTCCGTAGAAATGCACTGAAGGCCTCACGTTTGTCAAACACCCTAGTGTAAGATGCATATGGGACAACATTCACCTCCAAAATATGTCCAATACTACAAACATCTGCAAATTTCCTAAACATCTATAAGCAGGCTCAAAGGTGACAATTAACTTTTCTACTATAACGAATGCATCTGAAAACAACTTCTGAGTGATGCAGTATGCACATACAGATTGTTAGAGGAAGCCAAACAAACTAAAGACTGTGAAGTCCAAAAAGGTCAGTCACCCCAAACACACTGAGAATCATTTTAAGAACAAATGTCCTTGTTCAACTATACTATAGCTGACTCCCATCCTTCTACAGTGTGTGTCATGACCTGTTGTTTCTGAATGCATGTACAGCTAAGTTTCAATAGTGCATTTAAGGGCATTACTTGATAATATTTTGATGTCCCGCTGTTGCTAAGCAAATTCCCCCTGTTTGGCACGAGAGGACAGTCGCTTCTAATTGTAAAGCCCTACTCGTCTCTCTGCTGTTTTTTTGTCCTCGCTGTCACAGCCTTCTCTAGTTCTCCTCATATTTCCTCAGTCACTCTTTTACATCCCATCTTTTCTCCTCACCCTGTGTCCAGTCACCCTCTACGTGTCTCTGTTTTTTTCCTTTTTCTTTCTTCCTTTCTCTCTCTCTCTTTCTCTCTCTCTCTCTGTTACCCATGTCTTTTAATTCAATTAGGGGCCAGGGCCCCACTCCACTGCCATTACACCCTCATTTGCTTTCAGTGTTTTTTAGCCGTTGGTGTAATTCTGCAGTCAGGTGTCGGGGCCATCATAAATTAACAAGAGGCCTTATCGTGGTGGACTTAATGTCTGGCAAAGAGAGAGGGTGGGAATGGGAGGAAGAGAGAGAGAGACACTGAGAAAGACAGAAACAGAGAGCTCATCTTCATATTTGCCTGGAGACATGGAAGACTGGATGAGAGGAGGGACGAATAGCAGCAGCGGACGCAGACATCATCATCATCATAAAAGATGAAGTGAGGAAAGATCGAAAAGTGAGCAACAACGAGAGAGAGAGAGAGAAGGAGCAATGCCAGGGTATGACATCATTGGGGTAGTCCTGAGTGTCTTGTTCCAAATGGAGACAGTCTTCTAAAGCTGGGGACTTGCCAAGGAGACATTAACAGGGATGCCTGGGACAGCGAGTGTGTATGTGTGTTTGTGAGGGAAATGGAAATAAAGTGAAAAAGACGGCCTGAATGTGTCTTCACTGAGCGCCAAAATGCTTTTACGGGTCCTACAAGACATTATAGACACAATAAGTCTACAAGAGAAGATATGCAAGGTATGTTTTAATACAAACACTCTACTGGAAATTAATTATTTTATGAAACTTTTTGTGCAAAAGTTAAAAAGTTATATTTAAAAGATCATACAAACTTGTTTCAAGGCATGAATTGATGCTTTCAAGTTGATAAATTGCAGCACACGCATATGGAAAACCAATTAAGTACAAATAAACAAATACTTTTTTTGAGAGAGACCTGACTCTTCCTGAACACAAGAAATAAACATTATTAGGGACAGAACAGTGCCAGCTCTGCTGAGGTCATGTAATGCTCAACTATGTCACAACAGGTTTGTTACCAAAAGTTTTTACCTGTGAAATTCCCATTAGCCAAGTATACAGCTTGGATGGGTGGTTCTTCCGGATGGTCTTGATTGTAGGCTCTCAACTCATATCTGTCAATCATTCCTAATACCTGGCCTGTGGGTGGAGCCCAGTTCACCTCAGCACTAAAACCATTCATCGTCTGTATTGCAGACACAGGTGGTACATTCTGAGGTACTACAAACAAAAGCAGAGAAGCAAGTTAGGAGAGTCATAATAACCAAACAAAAAACATACATTTAAAAAACAAAACAAAAAAAGAACCAGATCGTACAAGCACAAAAAATAAATAAATAAAAATTTAAAAAGTATACAATTAGAAAAGCCAAACAATGGGTGTTGAGTACATGATGCCAAGAAAAAAGCACCCCCCCACCTCCCTATGTTTTAATAGCCTCAGTAAATCATACCTCACCATTAGCATAAATAGTATTTATGAGAGTAGTAACTTTTTCAGCACTGATTTAATACAGCCAGCCATTCATTCTGGGCTATATTTCACAGCAATCGGCCTCCCTCCTTCTCGATAGCGCTCCCCTTCTTTCTCACTCTGACACACTCAGTAGTTCAGGATGGCCCATCTCCTTCCCTCCATCCCTCACTCTCACCGTCTGTAACACTCCCTTCCCTCTCAGACACCTTCATTCTCTGTCTTTATCATCTTTACATTTTGCCTTAGCACAGTACTTCCTCTCACTGTGTAAACCCTTAAAACTGTCTGAAAGGAGACGATCATTTGGAGGATCAGTAAATGCAGTGTAAACTACACTAATCTATAAAAAAGGTTTAAATATGGTATGTTCCTTCTATCTCTGATCCATAACTGTTTTTGTTCATCTGTCAGACATATCATTTGCTGACAACACCCTCACCTTTTAACTCTACTTCAGTTATTCTCCTGTCATAACATTTACATTTATTTTTCTTACACTTTTATAGGCAGCCTGCAGAGTTTTTGGCTCCTTGAAACCACTAGTGGTGTATTTATGAGTCTCTCTTTCATTTGTATTGAACACACAAGACATGCATGTCCTCGAGCACATGAGTGACAATTTATTTTCTACAGTTTGCTTCATGCTACTTCAGTGAATGACACTGAACGTCGGAAATGCTCTAAGAAAGGAACTGACAAAGAAAGATTGCTGTCAAGGTAAAAAAAAAAAAAAAAAGGCTTTTTCACTGACAGAAAATGCACCTTGGGTGGTTTGTTTGTTAGAAAAGTCCAAGGGGAACACTTAAAAGACCCGCTCACTGTATCTTACCTAATTTTCACCTCCTTTCCTTCATATACCCCTCCTTTCATTTCTTACAACTTACTACTTTCGCCCTCTTCCCACCTTCGTCTTTGGTTCTTCTTCCCAATCTTTGTCTCTTTCCCTCAGTTCTCAATGTTTTTATTGCTTCCCCTCTCTCCTCATTCCTCTTTCTGGTCATTGCATGGTGTACTGAGACCTACCAGTGTATCGTTCACTACTAACGAGCAGCTTTATATTACACAAGGGACCACACAGGCCATTCTGGGTTAACAGCCTTTTACTGGGATGCCCTTTATAGAGGCTTTATCAATCTCTCATAGCGTCAGGCACATGTAATATTACTGGCTCTGAAAAAGTCTCACATACTGTACAAGATATTAGTGGTTTTACATCTAAAATCTCTTAGGAATAAAGTGAAACACCACTGAAGTGTCAATAGACAGAAACATTTATGGTTTATAGCCAAAATTACATTAAATTCCATTTTATGCCAGTTAAGGCAAATTACTATACTGTGCATAAAAAACAAAACACAGAAATGAGTCTAAACACAAATACGCAAATATCAATCAAGGTCAAGAAGCAACGATATTGTGACTGTTTTACATATCATTAGTTGTGTTTCCAGCGTTTTGAGTGTTTGAGTCTGCTTTATTTCTAAAACAGACTGGCTCAAGTACCATTAGAGTTAATCATGAGGTTATGTTTTCAGCCATGTGTCTCTTTTCTGGTCTGTCTGTCAGCAGGTGATGACAAAACAGCTGCACTGATTTTCAAAATGTTGGATGAAAGGTAAGAGACACTGAAATGGGTACTTAATACATTTTGAAACTGATCCAGAAAAGGTCATCTTAAGAGTTTTTCTTGTTTTCTTCTATTGCAAGATAGGGAATTTGTGGCTTTGGGATACATGCAGAGTGTATTACTTTATCAATGTTACAAATACCCTCACATTTACATAATAATAATGAGAGACGTTCTACCTTTGCCCCGGCTGCGTCCTCTCTCCCAGGGTCCTGCTGTCCATCCCCCTGCTCCCAAGGCCACAAACCTGTACAAGTACTCTAATAGGTGTGTGTTTTCACATGGGACATGAGGTTTGGAATTCATATGAGACAAATAAGAGAGTGAATGTGAATACATCAAAGAACTCAGCATAGAAAACATGTTGGCTTCAATCTGTTTTCATGTGAATTATTACCAGTGAACGGCTGCAGCGTGTAATCACTGGCTTCAGTCTTTCTCCCTGTGTAGACCAACACTGAATCATTTCCTCTGCAGTGATACTGACTTTCTCTGTTGGGACAGCCACCTAAGTCAACTCTAACAGAATGGTGGGAGGCAACATAGAGATTAACGCTTTGACTGACAGGAGGGTTTGTTTCATCACTTCGTATGTTAACGTTCCTTATGCAACCTCCAAGGCCTGTAAAACAGAAGAGAAGAGGAAGAGGAGAGGAATAAAGAGGAGAGGACCAGGATGTGAGTAGAATTTCTTTAATTAATTACTAGCACTCACTCTTACATTTACCCTTTTTTCACTACACGGCGCAAATCCACTTGGCTATGTTATTAAATTATCAGGGTATTGGAATGAATAATAATTAAAGTACACCACACAATAAAGAAAATGACTTAACTCTGCTGCAGTACCAATTTCAATAGGACTTTGTGTGCCACAGCACAAATACTCACTGTGTTTGTGACTTCGACTATCCAAAGCAGGATGCATGAGCTCTGTGGGAACGCCCCCCAAATATAATGGCGAATCAACACTCAGCCTTGCGGCTCCTCCCGTTGTTCTTATTGCTTCTTCCCAGTCACCAATGGCAGCAGACATACGTGAGCCCTGTTTTTCCAGAACGAGCTGTTTCCAATCTCCATCGCAGTAGCTAAGCCCCACCCACATCTTGAGTTCAGTTACATGACCTCCAGATGCAAGAATGAAGGACAGAATACCACCTTCCAGCTCCACCTAAAATTACACCCAAATAATCAAAATGATACTAGTTAATACTCTTCAAAACTCTTAGTATTTTAATCGAGCAATAATTGCAGCACTTCTTACCAACATATAGTCGTCAGTTTGTGTGCTGTACGCAAAGACCAACAGTGCATTGAGCTGATCTGTTCGGAAATCCATGGAAAAGTAAAAATCCACCCCTCCACTGAAGATGTTGGTCTTTAACTCCAAGTAACCTGAAAAAAGAAGTTGAGAGTATCTATGAAAATGCAGGGTTATTACTCGACTAAGAGCTTAACATGAAATGGAACATCTATAGTCACCTTGGGGACCTACAAAATGTACTTATAACTTACCCCATTTTTAAAAACATGATTATTATGGTAATATTAATGAAGTTGATCTTTAACACACAACCTTATTATTGCAAACTTGAGCAGCCACACTGATACAAAGACACACCTTCTGAACACAGATTGTTTAATGTAAATAACACACCAGGTAACGTTTTCCACATTTTAGGTACTTTGTGTTTCCCTGTTGTACGTCACCAAGTTTCTGTCTTATTGAACACTGAACAACAGTATACAGCATCCTGACATCAATTAAATTACTTTTTTTTTTTTTTGCTTTATGATGATAATAATAATTGTTGATGAGCACCATTCAAATGAAATCTAAAAAATGAATCATCATACATATAAAATCACTGTTCAAAACAAAAACAATATCCTACCATGACCTAGAAAATGGGCTCCGTCCACAGTTTCAATAGGACATCCCTCCCAGCTTTCATATGCTGACATCTTCTTTGTGGCTGTTGCCCAGTCCAGAGATTTCCATTCCTCAGAGGGGCCGTCAGTCATCTGAAAACTCACATCTCTGAGGCAACCGGAGAAGCCCTGTCGCACAAGCTGCACATCTCCTGATGACACAGACAAGATTAATATGACTGTCAGTCTAAAAGTTTTAATTAGCTGCTTCCAAACAGCCCTTGAATAATTAAAAGTGGTTTGAGACTAAATATGAAAAGAGGAAATTTTCATAATGGCAGGAAGTTGGGACCTCAACAACAAGGATTTCAAGAAAAATAATGTCTCCTTCAAGATGAATAAAAAATGTATTAAAAAGAGATCTGTAAGTTCCACTGTCTTTGTATTTTGACATGTTCGTGCTGCTCTGTCAATTATAGGAAGACAAAGAGTGTTGTGTGAGCTCACTGTGACCATGACTTTTGACTTTTGGTCATTAAAATGTCATCACGTCATTCCTGTGTGAATATTTGTGCCAAATTTGAAGACCATCAAACCATCTCTGAGATACTGAATTTTAAGTAATGGGGATCAATGGAGAAACCATCTCAGAGCTACTATGTTCATGGACTCACCTACAAAATGAAGCGGCAAAGCCATGTTTAAGCTATATGGCATAATTAATGAAGAGGAAAAAATATCATAATATATAATATCATAAATAACAAATGAAGAAGAGGTAGTGGGAATGTGCTCACCTAAATCCACTCGTTGCAGAGTGAAGTCTTCTGGCAACCCACCGATGAACACTCCTGTGTTTTCACCAATAATGGTGCTTCTACTGGAACCTAATGCACTTCCTGGTCATTGTGAAGTTAAATGGACATGGGAAGGTAATGTTACATGATAGGCAAAGAGTATTGGACAAGAGAGGGAATTATATGTCAAGATGATTAGGTTGAAATAAGAGAAAGTAGAGGAGAAAACAGGGAAGGACAGTGGAAGAGGAGTAAATGACCAGTGGTCAAAGAAATAACCAGTTCTTTTACTAAAACTATTTACACTGTTTTTATTCCAAACCAAACCTGACTAACAGTATACAATAAGGAAAATATAAAAAGCAGTCACTGTTCATTAAAATAGTCAGTCTTTTACCATTATATATGATTTTTTTTTAAAAAAATCATATTACAGTCATTAATACATATAATGCATTTTACTATTCATGATATTCAAGGTCAAGATC
>JAPTYR010000018.1:21916003-21928228 GCA_029814505.1 Siphamia roseigaster | reverse complement strand
CCGATGGAGGCAAGAGGAGACATTTGAAATAATACCGAGTCCTTTTTCTGCTCTTGAAATTGAAAGTATTCAGCTCAGTAAGGCCATGGGTGTTGGGACAAACCATCAATTTCTTTCTCCGAAGGTAGCTCCTCCATTGCAATGAATCCGCAAACTTTCAAAGCATATGCACCATGCATGCACGGCAACTACTCTACCGGCCCCAACAGGAAATTGTTCAGCAACACTGAACGCGGATTGGTCGTACTGAGTGACGCCGCACTTTGACCTTCAGGGCTGATAGCGCTCCGGCTTTTGCCGGATTTCCGGCGTAGCAACGCGGCCGGTGTTTTTTTTTTTTTTTTTAATAGTCTGTCATTATTTTCTGGATTCTCGATGCGCAGACCAATTTTAACGGTAGGTGACCGTTAAAACACCGGCCGCTATCAGCCCTGTACTATTGATAAGTACTCAGTTACTATTGATAAGTACTCAGTTACTATTGATAAGTACTCAGTTACTATTGTTGACAGATAGGAAACTACATGTCGGCTCAAAAATGGCATCATGACCTTTGACCATGAGCGACCTTGAAAGGTCAAACCCATAAAGATATGCAGGAAACATGAGGTGGTTCAGAATAGATCCCATTAAATTTTTGTGAATGTAGGTCAAAGGTCGAGGTCACCAAATATGTGTTTTCACAATAACAGATCGGGCAAATCAGGTGTGAGGGGTGGGGTTTGTTGCGCCTGGAACCACTTGTTCTCTTTCGATTATGAAAATATTGACATTTAACAAAAAACGTGTCAAAAACCTGTGCAGTGCAGTTTTAATAATACTACGTCTCAACTTATCATGTACACAAATGTTTGGTGACAAACATAATATTGTACAAATCTGGAGTTTGGAATGAAAATAAGAAGAGTTTTCATTTATTTTCTCCTGTGCCAAGGTCAGTTTTGCTTCAAAAGAACAAAACTAGTCCAGTTGAACCTAGAAAAATGGACTAATTGTTATTATTATTTTAAAAAAAACAATTTAAAATAATACAATCACATTTCACGTTTAAAATTGTATGTGCAAGTGTTTGCCCGTTCCTAATAAAAGCCCAGAATTCCATTACTGTGTCATGTTCAGACCGACTAGTATTTAAACTAATAATTATCTGAAAGCTAATCAATCACTGCATTGAAACAGAATCACACAGTATTGGGAGGATTTCTATAACATTTATGACTAAAAAACATCACATGTGTTGTTTGATCCAGACTGTGAGACAGATCTGTTTGGTCTAAACTTCAGCAGTTGGTTCCAAAACAAAACGACTGAAAATGTGGAGCAGACATGATGTGAACGTACTTTTAATTTTATGGTGAAGAATGTAAACGGCCGACAGTGTGACCAAGATACGAGGCACGCTTTTACCTCAGACTGCAAATGATTTAAGGAAGTAAAGACACACCTTTCATAACGAATAAAAACATTGTTGAGGTCGTCATTAACCACCAGCAGCTCCTCCACAAAACCTTCATCCAGCAGCTGAGGGATGAGCTCGACCACACGAGTCTGCATCTTCTTACACACTGAGTACAGCTGCTACTTAGGAAAAGAGAGAGAGAGAGAGAGACAGAGACAGACAGAGAGAGAGAGAGAGAGAGAGAGAGAGAGAGAGAGAGAGAGAGAGAGAGAGAGAGAGAGAGAGAGAGAGAGAGAGACCATTAGTGGATATTTGCCTTTCTGATCACTATCCTACCGGCAAAAACAAAGACCGCGACAGACCGGTGTGTGGTTCGAAGAACCCAAATGCAGACTTGAATTGATGGTGATATTATATATTAGCTCAGATATAGGTCGCCAACATACATTAATCAAACTGAGGAAGACAGCAAAGCTGTAACATAATATCACAAATGACTTTATAATTCTTGACCAAACAGTTCAATACAGGGACCGGAACCGGAACCAGCAAGGTTCTGGCTGACCGGGAGTGAGAGGCTGTCCAGAAGAGAGCTGATTTGTGGAGAAAACAACCCAACAAAGGTAGCAGGGAAAGACATAACTTTAATAGTAAAAAGGTTATGAGGACAGCTGTGAGAAAACAAATGAGAAATAGGACGACAGACAGAGGGGAAAGATGACAGGGTATGACAGACATTGTTGGAAGTGGCTCACATTTAGGATTTCGGACAACTTGTACAAACATCTCTTTGATGATGTGATAAGTACTAGTGGTTTTCCTTCATTTAGATCAGGGTTGTCAAACTCCAGACTAGTGTCCAGACTAGTAAAAATGATAACAGTGAAAAAAGTACAATTAAATCATGATAATGTTTATATCTACAAAGTTTGATTCAAAATCTGAAAAAATAGGAACAACTTGAAATGTCTAAAGAAAGAAAAAAAATTCTGTGTCAGTTTATCATTTACCCATGTGCATTTCAACTAAATGCACATAATATTTAGTAAAAGGAAGAATATTCGTAACGGAGCGGTTCACAACATGTTCAATGACCAAACTATTGTTTGCGAAGTGTGATATCTGGTGCCACAGAGGGAACCGCAACACAAAGCTCTTGACAGAACACCTTAGAGTGATCGAGTGGGAATACTGGCTGGGAAGAAACCACAGAGAAGGCCTACTTGGTCACCTTATTCACGTCATCTGAAAGTACAACAAACATACAATTTTTTCAAGAGTCAAATTTACTAATAAAAATAAGTTTGTTTTGTGCTGTTTTTGCAAAGATTACATGTATTATGACCCGTTTGTAGTGAGTTATATCAACCTATGCCTGAGCAGTTTTGTCACTTTATTTGAAGCACCCACCCATTTAGAGCAAGTTATAATTACATTATAATGCATTATACTAGAGATTATAATGATATTATACCAAAATTATAATTCATTCTAAAGACTTTTAATGCATTACAACCATGATAATAATAAATACCCTTTGATCTTTGCAACAAAAAAGGATAACAAGGAACCGGCAATCATGAAGTATTATAATACGTGACCTTGTAAGCCATTGTAAAATGCTTTATAATATATCATGCTCCCTGTTATAAATTGTTTTGACAAGAGATTGTAATGATAGTCATACATGTTCATAAGCCAATTATAACGCATCATAAACATATGTATAATGCATTATATATGTGGGTATTGTCAGCGAGTTGCTCAGGGTTATAATGCATTAAAATACCTGACCTTATAAGTCATAATAAAATGCTTCATAGTGTGTTATGATCATTGCTATAACACATTATGATAAGTTGAGTATTTCTAGCTATAGGCTTACAGTGCTATGTTATAAGTCCTTATATGACTAGTTATGATGTATTATAGAGATAGGCGTCAAGTACAGTGTTGCCTAAAAATTATTATGTTAGTAGGAATTTAGGTGGGGACTTATTACATTTTTGGAAGCTCAAGATTTTTACCATCCCATAAATGTAGTAAATTATTACATTGGTGGGAAATTAGGTGAAATTATTGGACTGACATTCCCAGTCAATCCAATAAGCCTCACTTTCTATTAATTTGTGGGAAATTAGGTGTTACATTTGAGTTAGGCAACTGCTATTCCATTTGTGGGAAAGTTAATACATTGTGGGATTATTATGTTAAAAGCTATAAATCTTTACTACATTTGCGGGTTATTACGTTTGTTGGGTTAACAGTTGCTGTCTGCTTTAATCACTTTGGTGATCCATCTTGTTTGGTACCCTGTGATAATGTGGAATTTGTGGAAAATGGCAGTTTAGAGCGGTCTCATTTTTCTGTTTATCACAGTTTGCTTCGCTGCTGTCTCCTCCTTAACCCTGTCACTTCATCAGTAACACTGGCTACCCCTGGACTCCCTGCTGCTGTCCTCTCTCCCACCATACCACACCTACCCAGCCACACTCACTCCTCCTGTCTGCTCCATCCCTCAGCCACACCCACCCTATCAGGCCAACTCCTCTCACCTGCTTACCCAGCTGCAGCTCATTCCCAGTCAGTCCAATAAGCCTCACTTTAGATCAGGGGTATTCAAATCCAGTCCTCGAGGGCCGGTATCCTGCATGTTTTAGATATTTCCCTCTTCAATAACACCTGGTTCTATTAATAATCAGCTCATCAACAGGCTCTGCAGATGCCTGATAATGATGTAACAGGGTCCAGGTGTGATTGAAGAGGGAAATATCTAAAACATGCAGGATACCGGCCCTCGAGGACTGGATTTGAATACCCCTGGTCTAAACGAAAACAAATAACTATGTTAGTTATATTGTGTATGACAAGTGTAATGAGGTGTGGTTTGTAGGGACCCCCCTATGGTTCACACTAGGGCATTAACGACTTCAGTTGACTTTTCAGGTCGACTTATCCGTCAATAAAGTCGAGCTCGAGTTGACGGGTCGTGATGACATCATCACATTGACAGCGGAGGAACAACACTGTCCAGCAATGAGCAACTTATATTAAAGTTCACTGCAACGTAACAATGTCCACTTATAAGACACAAGCATCAACAGTCATTGTCAGACATTTTAACCCGAACAAAACAGAGGCGAACACCTGGAGTTTTCTTTTAAATTTAACTGTACAACATAAAGTGTAAAAAGGTTAAGGCAGCGGCAGCCAAGACGCAGCCTCGTCTTACTGAAATACATAACAAAATAATCAAAACCCAATGGCTGTCGAAATTCTAATTCAATACTGTTCTTGCTTCAACGGTTCACAGAACATTACTTAGACAACAGTTTTTAACATGAAATAAATGGAAATTAAAAACTTCAGAACCGCAAATAGGCAGCACTCAGAAACCAAATTGAGCAGCAATAAAAATAAAAATAGAACCCACTAGCCTCGAAAGATGAAGGGTAAAAAAAATTAATCATTATTGCTGTAATATTACAATCAATTTAGTAATCCTACCCTGGGTCATCTTCCCTCACATTCTTGGGTTTGTGCTCCATGTTTTCATGGAGAAAGGTGAGCGTATCAAACATACACTGGATGTAGGCTAGCGTGCTGTCGGGTGATGGCGTTCCCCACCAGAGAGAACATACGACTTGTGAACTCCTCCAAATGTAAGTCGACTTGTGCGTTTCTGTAAATGCCCTAGTTCACACAGTGACTGTATAGTTTTTACTTTTTGTGTCCTTGCGGCCACCGTAGAGGAGAGTAAGGCCAGGGCTATTCGTTGAAATTCACTATTTGATGCCATTAAAGTCAAATCCCACAGTGAACATTTGAAGCTGCTCATATTATTTAAAACGTGTGGAAAGAATAAGAGACACAAGACAGTTGTCAAAACTGGAAGCCTGGTTTTAATTGATATTGCTCTACTGTAATAATCCTGAAAGGCATAGTCTGGAGTAACACATGTAATGTTTCAACCCATAGTAGTTTAAGTTACAGAATCATAGGTCTCTCTTTTTGCATTGAACAATATATACAATGTGAAATAAATACATTTACACAAATGGACATTATCGTTGGAGCACACTTGTATGATACACGTCACAAAAATATACAGGTAATTGTTTATTTATTTTTATTTTTTTTTCCATTTACTGATGTGAAGCACATCTAAAATCTACAGACATGTTTTAATAACACTACAGGGTCTTCTCTTTTCCACAACTGTTCTCCACCATGGAAGGGTCTATTCATCTTTAAACCTCTTTAAACCAAATCTGTCATCTTTCCTCTTTCCCTTACCAATTTTCTTTCAGTTTTGCGAATCCAGACTGCAGGGTTAGCCGCAGCGTCGGTGGCAGTTATTTGGGGATTAAATACAACTAAATGACTACACACTGTAGAGCTGTAGATACACAGTTTGGCCTTAGCAGTTTTCAGGGGCAGCCACGGGAAATGGACAATCCTGCTTTGTCGCTACAGCTAAATAACTTGTCGTTCCGTTCCCGCTAAACTATGGTTACATACATATTTGCAGTAGATGGATCTTAGTTCCAGATGAGGGCAATAAAAGTAACATAATACCCAAAGTGCAGCAGGTGAAACTCTTCCTATCAGTGGCTGTGTAAAAACCCAAACAGTCCTCTCACTGCACCTCGTAGAAAACACCAGTTTGCTTTGTCGTAACATTGATCACCTTGTTATTCCTGTGGTTTGCTTGAAAAAATACATTGGCATCTGAATTTAAAACCCAACACTAACAAGTGCAACTCTTGCCAGACATCAAAATATTGCTTTTTAATGAGAGAAAAATGTATTATAGTGGAAAAAAAAAACCCAAACAAATTCCCTTTCCTGTACAGCTAAATAATATCTTGGCTACAAGCAGAGGGTTACATCTAAATCTTCCTCCTGCTTTTAGTTGATAAAAATTGTAATTTCCTTTCTCAGATGAAAGAAAAAAAAACTGTAGTTTATGGTTAAAGCACGGTAGCTTGGTAGACATTTCTGCAGAATCCAGTCAGCAAAATAAAATGGCACAACTTCAGTCATTTCCTGTTAAGAAAACTAAACGTCTACGGTCTGGGAAAAGTTTCTGTAATACATTCATTGTTCTGAATTACTGACTTAATTGATAGAAGATAAATCTGATATTTAATCACACTTGAATAACAGCATTCGTTAAACGCTTTCCTTTGCAAACTCTATTTGTCCTGTAATAGCTTTTCATTACGTTGAAATATTCAGGGGTACAAAGGACAAAAACAATAGTAAGAAAAACAGCACCTTTCTTCTTATACTGTGTAAAATTAGTGCAGATGATACGAAATCCCTTCCTGAAAATGAGGTGTTTGAAGTTATAGTTACAATCAAAATAGGAAACTCATCTCCGTCATCAGGGAAAACGTTTCTCATGCATTTTCTGAAACATCACAATAGTGTTGATGAGCCCTAGTGCCTTTGACTTGATGCTATTGGGAGCGCAGAATCTATAAACCCATAAATGTGTGTAAAACGGTATCACAAGCATAATAACACAATCATTAAAACGTCTGTAAATCTGGAATTTGTGGTCGAATTATGTCGTCAACACAGAAAAAGAACCCGACGATGTAATGAGTGCGTTGTAAAGAGAAGAATCACGTGCAAAAATGAACATGTCAAGCTTTTTCTTTAACATTTCAGATCAACCCAACAGGACCTTTAGTTGTGCCCTTCACCTGTCGCTTGTTGTTCGTACAGAATTTCCAGAAAAATTGCCAAAAAAAGGAAAAATAGAAACATTAAAAAAGTCACTGTAATATTTTTTTTTTCTTTGAGAGCTGATACAGTAAAGATGATGACTGAGCTGAGATGTATGGAGGGCAGTTATGTACAGCGAGTTTATCAAAAAGAGTCACCTACAGTGCTGAATTACTCAAATGTCCTGCTCATTTCACCTTTATTTAAACCTAAAGATATACAGTATATTGTTTAATCTACAGGAAAGTTACACAAATGATCCCTTTTTAAATACTCGTATGGTGTCTCTTCATTTAGATACTAAATATTTAATTATTTATGTATAGTTTGGTAAAGATGAATACTGTAATTTGATCTCGGTGGTCTAGGAAGTTTCTAGAAGAAGAAGAAGAAGAGCCTTATATCCGGTTCGGTTCATTGTGAGAGAATCCGGTACCCAGACCCCCAACGGACTGATCCGACAGACAGACAACATGGCCTCTACTCTACTCTGTGTCGTCTAAAGAAGAAGCACACGGCACAAGAACGGGGTTCACTACGAGAAAAAGTACACAGCAACGCCTTAGAGGATTCAACAGAGGAGGAAAGGATCCCAAAAAAAAAAAAAAAAAAAAAAAAAAAGAAGAGTGGACGTTAAAACCAAAAACAGTTAGAACATAAACATTTTTTTTTTCCCTTGATAGAAAAAACAGCGAACATGAAACATATACATCAAGGCTGAACTACTATTTTTTTTTTTTGAATTTTTTTTTCTTGATTTTGTTTCCAATAAAATGTCTTATGTTAGAATTATAATCTGTATAATTTACAATATACAATGTTTAAAAATACCCCTTACTAACAATACTGATGTTTGATACAGAGCATGTGTGATGTTAGAGATCGACTACACTTAACTGCAGCGCTCTTCAGCTGTGACAAGTTGCCATTTTATATTAGATTACATCATCTAGATTGCACCTTTTGGCATTCTTACTTGGCTTTAAAGAGTTACATAAATAATAAAATAAAAGCCCCCTAGACAGTCTCCACCTGTTAAAGCTGTGATCAGTCTACCATGTGCAGTCTCGCTATAACAATACAAATCAGAGCCTCTTCAGTTTTCTGTAGGGACGCATTTTCATTTCCTGTTCCTTGACACTGATTTAATAAACATGGCAATTTTGATGTTGAGATTTCAAGGAATAATCATCAAAAAAATACTGCTTCAAGTCAGAATTAAAAAAAAAAAAACACTATCCAGAGGTTGTGTGTGTTCTAATTCTTTATAAAAAAAAACAGAAATTTAGATGAAATAGTGAGCTAACAGTAAGTAGTCATTGCAAATTTAAAAAATAATAATAATAATTCAGATAATGTTTCATTTATAGTAGCACCATTTCCCTCTACCAGGTTATTAAAATGGTCCCCACACGTCTTGTATCTCCATGGTGGATAGCGTACAGTAAACACCGTGTAAAGATGCTGGGCGAAACTGTGTATAATTTAACTGTGAATCCTTGTTTATTATTGTTTTAATGCTTGGAAAAATTGAGATTGGTCACGAAAAAGGTGCAACGTCGGAACTGCCAAACGATCTTTAAATTTGTCATTTTAACCCTCAAATTTGCCATCCTTTGCGCGCTCTTAATGCCATATGGTGACGGCTGCTTTAACGCTTTATCCTGACGTTTCTGGCCCAAATCATTCACTGCTTCACTGTCTTACAAAAGGAATTATTGACTGTGATCTAATAGCTCATGGCAAGTTACACAGAGAGGAAGAGAAGCTACGACTCTCCTCAAATCCCCATCCTTTCTCTCTCCTCCCCCCGAATTTAAGACTGGCACATAATGTTAATATTGCAGACTTAGTCCATATGCACAAACCCCTCCTTTAAAAACCACTATTGCTCAGAGTTCCTAAGATAAACGCTGATTTGTTAATACATTATTACTTGTTATATTCATATATATATGATAATTGCTGAAAGTGGTCAAGCTGATAGAAAAAGTAAAGACATATTGATTGATTTAGTTTTAAGAAGACAATATTAATAACAAAAACAAAGCTGTGTTATATGTCATATACAGGATGACAGTTATTTACAACCCTAATATTGGTATCATCGCTAAGATTATTTTCAAGATAGAAACAAAGAAAAAAGAACAAAAAAAAAGGAGTTTCAAAGTTGTTCTTCAGTCAGTTTTGTCAGCACCCCTTTCCTTCAGTTTGTTTGTAATGCGTTGAGTGACTGAAGCTCCCCCATCACTCCCTCGATAAATCACTAAAAATGTCTCTGCACCAACGTGAGAGATGATCTGGAGGTTGAGTACGCAACAGAACCAGGAGGAAAAAGTACTGAAGTGACAGTTGAGTGTAGTTTTTTTTTTTTTTTTTGGAGTTTGGATTGGTAAATGAGCATGTGCTGGACTATTCTTAATGGCACATTGACTGAGATCTGGACTGGTGTGTGGTGAGCTGCAGACCCAGGCCACTGAGCAGCTAAAAAGTGGTTCAAACAGGCGTCCAAACCCAGGAGGAGGATTTGACAGAATATACACGGACGGAGACGAGATTTGACAATTAGTTGAGGTGGAATCCATTCTTCGTGGTACTGATTAAGTCGTATGTTGAACTCTGTCTATGCATCACACCTCCAGTGGGTCGAACCCTGGAAGCCATTTTCAGCCGCAGTAAGTGTGCAAAGGCTAATGTAATGGTAATACTAACATGTCTGTTATTACAACAAATAGTCAAGTTGTAGTTAAAGGGGGGAGTCATGGGAAACCACGGGTTGGATTTTAGGAGAACCAGAAAGTAGTTGAAAGTAGTGACTTTCAATCACAGGCCTTCAGACTCAGAGCTCTGCTGGTTTTTGCACAAGTCAGTGGTCTAACAGAGGAGCAGCGTAACTCTTTAGTCCTGAGGCCTTAGATTGAAAACCACTGCTCATCAGAGCACAAACTGTCGTGGGTTATGACTGTAACGTTTGCTGGCATCCTCTGAATGGATGATCCATTATTTGGCAGGGCATATCTCCTCTTCCTCTATTTCTGTCCATCCATCCAAATTGCACTGTACAAGTAACTGGACAAGAAATGTCATTAATACTTCTTTAGTGTTCGTTTTTTTTTGTTTTTTTTTTTTCCCCCACTTGTTTTCTTCTTGAACACTTAAAAAACTGTGGGGCAAATAGGTCGGGAAAAGAGACAGGAGTGCAGTCTTAAGAGTCTCTCAGAACTAAAATGAAGAGTTTACAGTTTCTTTAAAATGTGTCCTCATTAAGCGCTTGTTATTAATAACATCTTAATTGTTATTAAATGCATAAGTGACTGTTTTTCTATCATCAGTGTTCAAAGTCACCACGGTAACTTTTCAGTGATTATTAATAGTTTTAAAACAAAATATCTTCCTTCCTTGGTAATGCAGAGTAGGGTCATATCAGTCCGTCAGCATCTCCCCCAGAGTGAAACTTCCAGTGATCGCCCCATGGTCAAAGGTGGTGTAGGGTTCAGGTTCAGGTTCAGGTCAGAGGTTTAAGGAGCTTGTTATTCATAGGGGGGGGGTCAGCAGACAGACAGTACTCTGTGTGTATGTGTGGGACAGTGTGTGCATGTAAAAGAGCAGGAGGTCATTCAAAGTAGTTGTTCAGAGTTCGAGTTGAAGCTCAGGTGGTTGAGACTGGCGTCCGTCTGTCCTTCCATCTATCCGTCCATCCTCACACCTTGGCTTCCAGCAACTCCAGGAAGAGTTTGTGCATTGGGACTTTGCCATCCTGCTTGATGCTGTAGAAATGCTGCACAGCCTTGGTGGAGGTCTGGCGGAGCAGGGGGAGGGTCATGAGCAGCTTGCCTGCCCGACGGGGATCCTCCTGGTGCTGGGAAGCCTCGTAGTCCTGCAGGGCCTCGTGCAGCACATCCTGGAGCTTCTGCACGGCATCCACATCTTCAATGTGCATGGAGTCTGAGGAGGAAGAAAGACCAATGAGTAGAAATCTACTGTATTATACCCTCCACCAATGCTCTGTTCCTCATGTACATGTCAGAGTAAATGTGAAGTGGATTTGTTTGGTGTCAAATATGTAATTTAAGAGAGTTATTCTGCAAGATGTTGATATGATGCATATTGATGTCTGTCTTTTTCCCCCTTTTTCTTTTCAAACCACAATCAATTGTATTTTACAGTTTTGTCAGTTTCATCACTGATGCATTTAGAGAGCTTCTAGAACTCCTTTTTCAGTGCACAAGGACCTTCATATTTTGCTGCTTTTAGTGTCACAGGAGGTCGAGGTGTTAAATAAAAAGACAAAACAAAATGCTAAATCTGAGCCGTATTACAGCAGGCTGATGCTGCTGAACGACACAATTCTTGTACATATTTACAAGACTAAGGAGGATTTTACTAAACTAAGGATACGGTAATTACATAAAGTAGAATTATAATATTCTCTTTGCATTGTTCTGTTCTGTAATTTTCAATAGAAGAATTTATAGTTGAGACAAAATCTCGACGTAAGGCTTTAAATCCACAGGCAGCGGCCTTTACTGTTTGTAAAGTGTAGATCTGTGGGTGTGATGAATGGACTAAGAGACGAGTGGGCGGAGAATAAAAGAGATGTACTTGTAGAGTGATGGAGAGATGCAGAAACACCTGCGATAGAGAAAGAGTTGGTATGCGTACATATGTGTGTGTGAGGTCTTCAGTGACACATTTGTAATGTTTCAGTGAGTTGGTATGAGGGGTGTGTGTGAGCGTATGTGGCAGTAAAGGCTGAGAATGTCCCTCAATAATAATGCTCCATATTGCCCCTTGGGGAGGCAAAGTCTTAATGTGAGCTGGCCTTTAGCTCCCCACCTCCGATCAATGTCTCTGATCAATGACTACATGCATGTTAAATAATAATCACAAGACAACTATTGATAGGCCCCTACACAGACTTACACACAAACTACAGCTGAGGAGGGGAGGGGCTTTTTTTACAGCGTTCATGTATGCACATACAAAACAGCTTTCCTGACAATATAGATGTGTATATATATATATAATATAGCTGTGTATATATATATATATATATATATATATAGACATATATAAATGAATACGACCAA
>JAPTYR010000018.1:21877323-21888405 GCA_029814505.1 Siphamia roseigaster | reverse complement strand
ATGATTATGTCATTTGTGTATTTGGAGTCCCTCAGTATTAAAGAAGAGAAAAAGAAATATCTACAACTTCATCACTCTGATTAAATACACTCACTCTCTCATTTTCACACTCCCTTGTTGCCTCTGCTTCTTCCTCTCCCTCTTGTCTGCCCACCTTTGACCTTTCTACTCCCACTGCACTCCCAGCGATAAAAGGAGGAAGAAGAAGAGAGGCGAGGGATGAAGGGAAGGGGCGATGGAGACAGAGAAGCGAAGAAAGAGAGATAGTAGGAGGGGGAAGGTGGAAGAAAGCTAGGGGGAGGGAAGGAGGCATGAAGGGAGAAGAGATTGATTTATAGGAGCAGAGGAGAGGGACCAGGGGAGGATGAGCGGCAGGGGGAGGATGGTTGAATGAAGCAGAAAGTATGTGAGAGAGTGAGACACTGAGAGGTGAAGAGAGGAGGGTCAAGGTTGTAATTGATGGGGGACCTGGCCTACGCCCCCTTCCTTACAGTGGTCAGGGAGCGTGGCTCTACCGACGCCTGCCAGCCCTCCCTCCATCCATTGCTGTCTTCATCTCTCCCTCCAGTTCTCCCACTCAGTGTTGTTGTAATCTTTCCATGCGTTATTCTCTGCACTCGCCCTTCTCACCATCCTTTTGGTGCCATACCTGCAGCCTTTCACCCACTCAAACAACATCACTTCAAAACCATAGCAATTTGCAGTAGGTGCAGCAGAAACCACATAGGCAGAAATCATTAGAGGTGGTGCCACTGCCTCAAACAGTCCAACTTTCACTGTCCGGCTCATTTTTCTCTCCCCCCTCATCATGTTCCTTTTTCTCTTTTTTTTTGTTTTCACATTTACCAACCCACACTCCTAACAACCTGCTGTCGTTGCATTTGTTCTCTCAGTTGATCTGACATAGGCAGAACCTATGTCTCATCTACTGTTTTGTCTTGTGTGTGTGTGCATGTGTGTGCGTGCATGCGTGTGTGTGGCCAGAAACACACACATATACACATGTAAGTATGTATGTATTATTGGCAGCCCTAACAGTTCTCACAACACACAGACAGCACACACAGCACATTCCTGCTGGACCTGGAGACCACATTATTCTTGTTCACAACTTAGAAACTTCACTTGCATAGGGACATTTTTATTTATCATTGGGCTTTGGGTTTTTTTTTCTTTTTTTTGGCAGAAATGTATTCTTGTCATTTTGATTTTTTTAAAAATATATTCTTATCTAATTTTGAAAATTGTTAGGGAAAGCCTGACAATGACTAAAACTGTAAATTAAACAACAAAATATAAATTTGATAATTCATTGTGAAGGAAGGAATTTCTGTGTGTCTGTCTGCCTGCATCTGTGTGTGTGTGAGGGATATGTGTTTGCATGTGTGAAGTGCTGTGATCTGACCTGGGCAGGCAAACAAATAGCTGCCTTTTGTCGCCGCTGCTTCCTTAGGCCACACACATATATCATGCACACCCACACACCCATACACACAGGCCTACATACTATATATACATCAACATGTCAGACCATGGCCACCCCATTTGTTGTGGAGGGTGTGAATCTAATACAAGGGGAACCACTCTCCATATGAATAAGGGTCATTTGGAAAATTGATACATCTATTTTCTTATATTTCCTCATTTTCACTCTTTTCCAGCCCCTGGGAAATTTTAAAAAGATCAGCAGCTATAAAATGGAGGAACTGTAGTTTTAATGTTTGCTTTATTCTGCTTGAAGGACCAGTTTATAATGCATAATTTATTGTAAATTTAAAAGACTGCTGCTTGCTGCAGTTATACTAAATATCTCTTCAAACTCCCCTCCTTGAATTATTATTTTTAAGATTGAGCTCCATACCCACTTTTATATTGAAAGGTCAAATAAAATGTCTTGTAAATTCAGTCACGGGACTTGATCCATGCTGAAATTATAGATTTATCTGTTAGAGCACAGTGTCAAACAGTTTATCCTTAAAACATGTGTATTTTTTGTAAGGAGGTTGTGTCTGTAGTGATACAGTTGAAAACTATTAAAATTCAGTGCTGTTATCCTATAGACCACTACTGTACACTATGACAGAGGACATTTCGATACTTACTTATTAAACATTTCATGGCACTTGACTAATGTTAACACGTTAACACACACACACACACACACACACTCACACACCACTCATTTAAAAGCAACCACATACATCCCTTCCGGCTTTAGTTGCAGCAGAATTGCATAGATGATAATGGTAAGTGGCTAGATCAGTTAGCATCAGGGCTAACTGTGGTTGTCAGGGGCTAGCTTACGGGAGAAAGGTGAAGAGAAAGTGGTAAGGGTGGAGTGGTGTAGGACATGAAGAAGTGTGTGTGCACATCTGTGTGTGTGTAGATGTTGTGGTTTACCCCTTAGGGCAAGATCTGCCTCAAATTAGCTTTGTCGCCCTGGGAGACAGAGAGGGTGAGATGAAGAGTAAGTGAGGCAGCAAGGAAGTGAGTGTGTGGTGGAGAGGGAAGGGAAGGGAACCAGAGGCCAGAGGGTCAGTAAACCAGCTCTGAGTGGAACTGCATCTTTACATGTTCAGTTAGGCACACACACATCATGTAGTCCGTGATGTATGAGTTGTTTCTTAGCAGGAGAAGATAGGAGTAAATGGGCGGGTGGTAAACTGATGGAAAGAGCGAACACGGGGAACCCACCCACCAATATGTAGCAGCTAATTTCTGGAGCAAGGCAATTAAAAGGCCTGACTATATTATGAGAACTTCCCCTCTGGCAACGGCTGTCTGTCCATTTTTAATGAGGTCATAATGATGCGTCAGCTGAAGACGGAAAGGTCACATGGGCGTGGCTTAAATCTGCCTCAAGAAAGGAGAGGTGAGAGTTGGAAAACAGGGATATCATGGTAGGTAAGACATTGTATGAATAATATCAAAACAGGAGGTTTTACCAAGCTTAAGTCATATTTTCATTCCATTTTCTGAATTAAATATCGAAGCGGGAACATCTCTGCAGTAGTTAGTCCCATTAAACAAACCGCACAACAGGACAGGCATGATACATTCAACATCAGCAGTACGTAATATGTAGAAATTGCAGAACAGTCATAAACACAATACGACATACAAAACATGAAAGGCTTTGGCAGAAGCGCACTACCCAGGAGCCAACAGCATTCAATATGCATGTATAGTGTACATATGGTCATATTGACAGATTTGCTCCCGTACAACATCGCAGCTTTGATGATGGCACATTTCATGAATCGTGGTTAAACAGACGGAATGTTTTGAGCCCAAAACCAAAGCTTCCATCTCAATAATGCGTAAACGACCAGCTGGATTCAGATGGCACATGACTAGAAAGACAAGTCCACGGACTGCAAATATAAACCTTGGCACACTGCCCCACACATGCACAGATACACACACACACACACACTAATGGCTTGTGCCAACTTTGGCCGTGCTCCCCACGGCCTCTAAGACCTAATGAGTGAGATCGGGTGGAAGGCCCCGGTCTGTGTGATTCTCCATGCTTGTGTATGTGTGTGTACAGCTGGTAGTGTGTGTCACAGCTCCGTTCATAGCTCAACGAGTATGACTGCAGCTATCCAATCTCATTTCTGCACACAGAAGCGGTCATACACACCACAATAGGCCCACACATGTTCAAGCAATATGAATTAAGGCAAGAGAGAGAGATGAGAGAAAAAGAAAAGAAGGAGGTAAAAATGAAAGTGACAGAGCAAAGTGCGTGTGGTTGGGAGAGGAGAGAAGTCATGGGGAGAGGGCATGAGACAGGAGGAGAAGATGGGGAAATAGAGGAGGGGAGCGCCAGACAACTAGTGGCGTCTGGTGTTTCCCCATGGGAAACTTGTAGCTAAATCTGGCCCTGTAGCGTCTGTCCTGAGCGAGTGTGTGTGAGTGTTTGTGTGAGTGGCATCTGGTTGCATCTCTGCTAGAAAGGAGCGATAATGGAAATACTGTGACGGGAGATCTGCCGAAGTGTTCCGATTTATTTCACATACACTTCCTTTCTATCGACAAAGGAGAAACACATGAAAGCTATGAGGACTGGGGTTAAATACTGTATTGTGTGTTTTTGTTTAACCCTTCTAATCAAGCTTAATATGTGAAATAAATCCATCCTCCTTCAGTAAAACATGGATGTAGTGCAATTCTGAAAAGAGAAAGGGGACATCAGTGTTGAAAAGGCAACAAGAGACACTGTACAGACTGTCACACATGTCCACAGTCTCTCTCTCTCTCTCTCTCACACACACACGCACACACACATATTCACACACCAGTGACAGCCACCTGTCCGCTGCCTCAGGCAATGTTGCTCTGATCTGTTCTGGTCTAAACAAACGTCACTGCATGACACTACACCTTCCTCTTAACCTCCTCTCCATTCCTCACTTCTGCTTTATTTTTCCTTCCATTTACAGTGTTTTTATGCTATGTAACATAAATACTTTGTCTTTTGGACACATATTTCTCCTTCTTCATTTACATTAGATTTAAAAGTGGCTGTTGTTTTAACAAGTCTCCTCCCCATCATCCACATATCCACATAGGGAAATACCTTTGTGCTGTCCTTGTATATCAACACACTGGGAAACATAAGATGATAACCTGGTGTAGGATTGGGGAAAGACTTTTACCCTATTACAGCTTCAGTTACCGTACACCCGCATGCTGGCTTTTTGCTTTTTTTCTGTCAGCAAATCCTCTTTTGCTTTTTTTTTTTTTGCCATCCTTTTTTCTTTACAATGTTGATCAACAAAAATCAATCAATTTTATTTACCTTCCCACTCTTCCCTCGCCACTTTATCCCTTACTCCTGTTTCTGCCCTTCCTCACTCTGTCTTTCTCTTATCATATTATCCATCGGCCATCTGAAATCAATCCATTTTGTGTCTTTTCTCTCCATCCTTTTTTCCCTTTCCCCCTCTCTCTCCGCCTCTCTCACCAGTCATTCTCTGTCTGTTTCACTCTCCCCATTTGTTGTTCATCCCTTTTCTCTCTTCAAAGCACATAGGTGTCAGAGGCATTTCACTCGCAATCCCTCAACAGCTCAAGCACGCACACACACACACACACACACACACATGCACACACATGCACACACACACAACATGGTGACGCCAGTGCAGTGTAAAATCTATGCTGATGTGATCACTGCAGATCGCGCTATTGACAGACAGCAATATTCCCACGATAGGAATGTTTCACCTTCATCGCTGTCATAGTGCATGTCTGTGGTCAAATTTAGAAAGTGATCTTTTTTCATTAGACGGTATGACTGCAGGTATGTTTTATGTACAGTTACGCATATTTAAGAAACACACAACTGTGTGTGTGTGTGTGTATGAATATTAGTACATGCTTCTGTCTGAATAGAGGTGTCCAGTTAGTTGACGTAATAATTAATACAGGATGAGGTGTATAACCTCTGTGGATTTCCTTTATTCTTCCCTGGATTCCTTTTTCACTTGCTCATTAATCTATTCCTATCTCATTTCCTTTTTATTATCCATCATTTTATCCTTCCTTTTCTCTCTCATTTCAGGTTTTCTCATTCTCTTTCCTTTCTTTTGTTTACTGGGCCATCCATAACTACCTGCTCTCTTTTTAATACTTTATTCCATAATAATCTTTGCATAATGTTTTTTCTCTCATTTCTTATCTAAATTTTATTTCTGTTCTGTCCATTTTTGTACCATTTCATGAGTCATCACTGTTCAATTATTTCTCTTTAGATTTTTATTTTCTATCCTTATATTTTCTCTTCTCATAGCTTCTGACTCTTTGCTCTTTCCTCCTTCCTCTCTTTCCCATTCTTTATGATTTGAAGGCTCATTTGTTAAAAGGAGTTAGAGCACTCTTACTCTCCCCCTAGCCTCCTCCTGTCTCTTTTTTGTGGGCTTTGGAAATATAATTTTCAATTTTTAATTTGATTCATTTAGATTTGATCATTAATCAGTGCTGAGAGAGAGTTAATTTGGTGGAAAATAGATGAGGTAGTTAGAGAGGGCTCTTTATGAAGTGGGCTCAGCACAGAGCTGGGTCTTTTAGGTGGAAGGGGAAGACAGCAAAAGGCCACATGTGAGAGTTTGTGTTCAAATGAGCAAAAATGTGTATGACACAGAAAGCGTTGCGGAGAACGTGAATGTGTTTTTGTGCTTTCACACAACAGAGACTCCAAGAACAGTGTGAGGGTTCACTCTCCATTACACATCAGCGTAACACTTTAGATTTTTTTAAGCTTGTATGAGGTACTTATCCATAGTAAGAGTATTACCTACAGCAAAATCCAGTCAGCTAAGTCAAAATGGCCCCAAAAACTTGCTTTAAGTGTATTATATTGGCTTGCTTTTTCAAGAACTGAATGTGTCCACAGTATATTACACCGTATATAAGCTGCGTTGATCAAAATAAAAAAGGCCCATTTCTATTAGCAAGGTAAAACAGTAAAAATACTCTAAATAAAGCACACACTTGCACTGATATTGATTTTTAGGTGGGCCCTGTGTGGCTAAAATACAGCTTTGCTCCTGGCCTCATTCATAGCAGTGCATTGTTGTTTTTTTCCCATGCCAGTTCTCTTTTGTGCTTCTCCAAAAAGGGGCTGTGATGACTATAATCTATTGCAAGTAATAAATGCACTGACTGGCAGATAAATTCAGATTCATTCAACCCCACTTTACAGCATCCAACAGAGTCTCTATCCTTAAATTAATTGAGCAAAATGCACACAACCCTCACTCTACCAGGCTCTGCCATTCTCTGTGCTTCTTAGTGAAAATCCACTGTGATTTATGACATGTAAAATTGTATGATTTACAGTACAGAGTTGGTTTTGAGCTGTTTTGGTCATCTAAACAAAGCTAAAGCTTCCATAAAATCTAGAAACTATGTATCTATACATTTCAACAACAGCTCTATTGATCACATGTAAATGACTGACTTTACCACCTCTTGTCGGTCAACTGTGAATATAACACACCACCTTCATCCCCTGTTTACTTCATCTCTCCTTTGCCTTGTGTAACTCCACTTCTCTACTCCTGCTCTCTCTCATACTCCCTCTCTTTGACCAACCATTGACCCAGGTAGTGACTGAGCAAGCTGCTTGCCGGGGTTTACCCAAAAACACAACAGTAGTGTGTGGGTTGGAGAACATAGATGTGTGTACTTGTTTGTGTTAAAGAGGAGACACAGAGTGGGTGAGGGAGAGGGTTTGTACCCCCTGGTGTTAAGAGTTTCTTGACCGTTTGCTGACACTGGCCCCCCCACTGTACCTGGACTGTCAACCCTTCTGTCTACCTATCTTGCTCACAGGCACACACACACGCACACACACATGCACGCACACACACACACAGATGCATGTCACATTCAGTTCACTGGGCTGAATGCTGCCAGGGCGAGTGAAAGTTTTAGAAATGACTAAATTGTGAAGGAAATAATGAATATACCTACACCAATGTTATGTATAAGTATCGTAGCGCACCAATGCACCTACAAACCCAATGGATGTACAAACACGCTCCCTGACATTTTTTTTCTTTGCTGCCTAAAGGAAAGTCTCCCTGTTAATCTTTTAGGTGTGTTGTCTTGAATGTGGTCAGCACAATTTTCACAGGATTTAAATCTGTCTGTGTGAGCAAATCCCTGTCTTGCTCTCTCGCTCTTTCTGCAGGACAGTGCTGCAAAAGAGCTGGAATGTAAGGAAACTGATTGAGGCGCAGCCAACAGTGATAGAAAGCAATCTAAAACATTTAGAAATAAGACTGTTATCCCAGGTATAAAGTGGAAGAGTAAAGTCTTGAGGTATATACTATATCTCATGAGTTTTCTCAGTACTCTGTCTCCTCTTTCGTATTGCTAAATTATCTTTATTCTTTTCTTCTCAAGGTCACTGACTCAACTTTGTTGCATCCTTCAGTTGTTTTTCTCACATCATTTCTTTTATCTCACTTATTAAAAATGACAGGTGCCAACTGTGGATTCGACCATCTACATGAGGCTCTTGTAACCGGTTTTCTGAATCCTGCCTGGAAACAGAAAAAAACAATAGAGGAAATTAAACAAGAAAAGAAATTAGAGCAAATAGTTGCCTCATAAGGGTTTTTATATTCTTCTGATCAGATGAATTTGCCTGTTAATTTGTATGTTCATAATCACTGTATCTTTTTCATTCTTGGACCTTTAGCTGGTGACATTTATGTTTATTTGTCCAGCATTTAACTTGTTTTTTTTTTTGTCTTTCCATTTTTCTTGTATTTACTTATATGTAACCACTGCTACTGTTCCCACAAATGTGAAACAAATATCTTTCTGTGCACTGGTGCATGTTTTTCTTCAGGAAGAAATACTTCATATCATATCAGCAAATCTAAAAGCTTTCATTTACACGGTGTAGGTTAATTTTTACACACCAAATCAATTGGAAGCATAGAGTGCAGACACTATTCACACTGGAATCAGATTAATATTTTTTAAGATGACTTAAAAGAAGATACCTCCGCTCCTCTCCTCCCCCCGGGTACAAGACACCTCTGTCTTCCTTATCCATCTTTAAGTGGTAACCACGGTAACATCCAATCCCCTGAGAGATAGGCCTAATTAAATTAGGACTCCTTTGTGTCAATTAATTAACCAGACAGAGAGACAGTATAAGACAGACTGAGACTGGGAAAGAGACAGGAAAAGAGTAAGCTATAAAGCCAAAGACAGAGAGGCCTTTCTATGTAGAGTGTGTCTCTGTAAATGTATGTCAGTGTAAATTAAACAGGCAGGAGCAGGCATCAAAACGCATGCACACTTCATGTAATCTTATTTACTAAACAGAATGTAACCCCTCTCTTTTTGTTTCCATCTTTGTCCCATCTTTCCTTAATTTCTCTTCATATCGTTGCATACGGCCACTGGTTGTTTTACAAGTTTTGTAATTAAGCAGAATTAAAAATGATCAAATGTTTTACTCTTTATCCAGATGTTCCTTTCACCATGTATTGACATGCACTCCCTCTCTATGTGATGTCTCACAGGTGTTCGTTTGGACAGGGTTCGTGGGGGGAGACAGAAGTATAAACGCCGGATAGATGCAGACAACAGTCCGTACCTGAACCCACAGCTGGCTCTGCCTCCCAAGAAGCCATGTAAGGACCCAAAAAACTAAACATACAACATACACCAAAGTCATTCTCACCCTAGGAATATAAAATTCTTAATGCATAATAACTTCTACAAATTGAAGTATGTGTTACAGAGGCCATAATATCTTTAGTGTAAATGAAGAATACGCTACAGCAAATAAAATGCATATGTTAAAATATTCAAATGCATATTTTATTCTAGTTTGCAGGCAGCATTCCTGAAATAAAGAGGATTAGGTTACATGTTTTAGAGCCTGTCTGTACAAGGAACTACCTTTCCATTAGTTTCTGTCCTAATGAAGACAGTTGGACAGTAAAAACATTTACACACACACACAAGGGCAGCCACACATAAATAGACACAGGGTAGTGAGAAGCCCATCTGTTTGGGACCAAGTTTATCTCCCCGTCTCTACTGCTACCAGTTTGGGGTCATAACATTTTATATGTGTAATATTTCACTATAAAGGTATTCATTTAGCTCTGGCTGGATTGGCTGCGTTTTTTAGAGAATAGAGGCATAGCCAAAGCCTGATGATTGAAAAATTAACAAGGGAGAAAGAGTGTGTGTGTGTGTGTGTGTGTGTGTGTGTGTGTGTGTGTGTGTGTGTGCGTGCGTGCGTGCGTGCGTGCGTGCGTCGTACGTGAGAGAGAGAGAGGTGTAAAGAGACAGGAAAGACAGACTGTACCTAAATGAGAAGGTTTCTCAGAGAGGGAAGGCGGAGGGGCTACCAGCCAGCAGCCTAATCCGGATTAAATCCAATCTGGCAACCACATCAAACTAGAGTTAGCTCTCTAGCTAACCGTCTGCTCAGACACATAACACACACATGCATGCAGTACAGATTGAGCAGTGTTTAGCAGCTTGGTCCCCAAAGCCCATTTTGCTTAAAGCTGGAGCATATTCTGCTTTAGGCCAATATGCTGAATGGCTGCACAACAGCTTACCGGGACTTCTGCACTACTAATCATTAAAATGATGGGATAATGTGAGTGTGTTTATGCTTTGGTTGTGCATGTAACACATGTCTTTGCACATACAGTACCTGAGTGTACAATCACTCACTGGATGCCTTCACAGGTACACTTCAGGCCTTTTTCATTATTGAATTTTGGAGCATTGTTTGACAATGAACCACCACTGACCACTCAAAATACAATTTTGTGCTGGAATTTTGAGTCTGTATTCATATGTACTCTCTATTTTGCATCAAGTAAAAGTCACATCTTTTTGTCCCAGCATCAAATTTAAACAAAACATTGTTTGATGTTCAAATATACAATACATATATTTTGTCGCTCTATTTTCTCTCTTACGTACAGTCAATAGCACTCACACAAAAAAGAAATCTGTCCCTCTGTCTGTCTGTCTCTCTCTCTCTCAGATACTCACACAGCCTATCTATCTGTAGCCCAGTCCCAAGCCTCAGCGTCCCCATTGATTGTGTGAGAACAGAACAATAGCCCAGGGTTTGGAAATGGGCTTCCATTGATTCTAATTAGGGAAACATTAAATAAGATTTACCCACAGATACTGCAGTGTGACCAGGATTGGTAGGGCTCAAACGACCCTGGAGCTGGAGCTAGAGCTGGAGGGAAGAGGGCAGAAAGGATATTTATATATATACAAGTGTGTGTCTGTGTGTATATGTGTGTGTAAGAGAATTGGGGGTGGAGAGCGTTAGATCAATACACAACTCCCCCTCCCAACTCTATTTCACTCTCTCTTGTTGTTTATCTCTATCTAGCCGTCGCTCTCCCAACTCCTCCTGTCTGTCTTTTACAATCTGTCCATGGCTCTATTTCTGCCTGTCTGTCTTCTCCCAGTTTTTTCTGTCCTTATCTCTCTCTCTCTCTCTCTCTCTCTCTCTCTCTCTCTCTCTCTCTCTCTCTCTGTCCCCCTCTAACCCACTCACTC
>JAPTYR010000018.1:21716374-21728678 GCA_029814505.1 Siphamia roseigaster | reverse complement strand
CATCCATCCATCCATCCATCCATCCATCCATCCATCCATCCATCCATCCATCCATCCATCCATCCATCCATCCATATCACAGTATAACATTTTCTAGTACAACCATCTACGTTACCATTAGCCATCATGTTTGTCTATGTACTTTCCAAAAATATAAAAGGGCAACTTTTTATTCTAGTGACTGATGTTTTTTTTTTCTGATACAGTATAAAACACAACATGAGTCAGTGTGTACACAATGACTCTTCAGTAAGCTGTCCTTAGTTGGTTACTGTTCCTAATTATCAAAACGGAAAGGGGGGGGTGTGGAGAAAAATGTTTATTATCAGGCTGTAAATTGGATAACCTTTGGATCTCTAACCCCCCTGTCAATACAATTATCTGACAGTGTTTGAAGTGAAGTGCTCTAAGCCGTTGATTCAGAGACCACCCTCTCAACAGGCTCACTGCCCAATTTGTCTGCTCTCATAAACCTAGAGCAGCCAAATTAAAGTTGAAACCACTGAGATAAGCGATTTGTATCAACAAGGTGTGAAGAGTCCTTAAATGACGTCATGTAACAAATGACGCCACATTCGTAAATGCATCAAATGCTGGCAAGAGAAGGGAACACAGCACACACCACCTCTCTACATCCAGAACACAAAGCCAAAGGCAGAACCATAAGGATTTGCTAAATGTCAAGTGACTAAGAGGGCTGCATGACTTTTTCATCATTTTTATAAAACCAAGTGACTCGACAGTGCACGCTGAAAAAGGCTTTAGGTGTTTTTTGCAGACAAAAAATTAGAGCAGAGGAGTTATGGAGGACAAGTAAGCTTGTTGAACTTGATGCCAGCTTTCCACCCTCTCTTTCTCGTAGAGGAAGATTAGCTGGTACATCATAAAGGTCACAATGATGTAGTCCTCTCTGGCAATGTCCGCCATGGGATTGGATTGGCTGGTCTTCAAAGCGAAAGATTACCATGGAGCCGGAAGCTAAAAGTAACCCAGCGCTGACGGCCCAGTTCGCAGCCAAATGACAAATTACAGCTGGTCTGGTTCGGTCTGTGGGCCAGGAGGGAGCGTGTGCCTTTGTGAGCAGACAGATGAAGGATCCTGGAAGCTGGCTGAGCTCTTACTCCATTATACAGACGAGTGCCTCTGTTCGTTTCTGTCTCACTTCACACACACATCCTCTTCAGGAAGTCAGTATGAGCCCACGCCCTCTGCCTCCTCTTCATCCAGGACAAACACATTGTGATGCTAACACACAGACGCTAACACACACCTCTAATCTCCAACATGCAAGCAGCCATGCCTGTTGAAGCCAAAAGACCTGGATCAGATGACAGAAAGACAGACACATACATGTACAAAACCCAAAAGGTCCCTTTTTATCCCTGTGCAATAGACTCATTTGGAGAGGATGTCACAGTTATCTGAACACATACACGAACAAGGACGCTAGAGTACCCAGAGAAAAGATAGACAGACAGATATTCAATCTGCATAGTTTGGGACCCAAATTGTATTACAGAGTTGGCCTCATTGAGCCTGTTAAAAACTCTCAAATTACCATAAAAGAAGTAGCCCAGCAGCAGTCGCTTTCCTACTAACCCTGAATTTGCATGAATATAACTTGCGCATAAAAATTTGCCTGTGGAAAAATAACAATTTCGTAAAAACTCATTTTTTCAACGAAAAGCTCAGTGAAAATCGATGTTTTCAATTGTAACACAATAACACAATTAGTTTATCACACAAAACTGCAATGGAAAGACTTTAATCCACTACAGGAGTCACATGAATTTAAAAAAAAACAAAACAAAACAGTTTTAAAGGAAACAGCACAGTATGGGTAGACACACCAGGAAACAAAATCTTTTTATTTATTTATTTTTTAATTTAGTACGAGATAGAGGGATAGTATAGAATAATAATGACTATATCTGATATGATATTAGTGTTGTTTATGTTTATGGAAGGACTTCTTGTGTCATCCCGTGATAATAAACGAATCATTGCATTTGTGATTTAATGGAAAAGAAACCATTACATACTTTACGTTTTTTTACATACTGTTTTTTTTTTTTACATTTAGTAAATATTGGTAAAGTTTTGCTTGGGTGTCCAATGAAATAGCCATGAGTGGCCATTAGTTTTTGTCAATAAGGCTTTGTGGTCCGGATTTGGAGTTGGCCAAATATGGTCCCTTCTTGTTCTAAAACCCAAGTGACAGCTAAAGGAGAAATTACTAGCTTTAAAACACTGGTTAAAAAAAAACAAAAGTGGCAAGATATAGGTGAGAGCCCCACGATGAGAATAGATTGAGGAAAAAAAAAAGAAAAAGAAATGCAAAATGATGACGACCTTACCTTACATTAAATTTTAAGAATGGAGTAATACTATCAGTCCCTGACATCTAAGATAAGACCACTGAATTTGAGGGGGTTGAAGCAAAAACAGCATCTTATGAAACCTGAACATACCACCGACCTCAAATAATGAATTGTCAGTGAGAGCCTGGATCATTTCCACCCCATTCTTGATTTTGACTGGTCAGTGACGTGACATTGGCAAGCATGAATCCAACGATTATTATTATTTTCTCCTCAAAGCACTGTGAGTGCAGTGTAAAATGAAAGCTGAAAGCCTTTTAGTGTGTTATTCAGTGCTGTCAATGCTGAACTCTGTAATACTTGTCTGGAAAATAGGTGCTGCCAGCGCAAAATAAGCTTCCTGTAGACACAAGACCTTAATATGCCACAGAAAATTGCATCATTTCTGTATGCAACATAATTACATATGTCATGAGTGCTACTGTGTATGTCATGGCAGTAAAAAAAATTATTCAGTGGTCTATTCACTGCTAAGTATAGTGTCTGCAAAGCATTTTCTATAGATAAGATTCACTGTATGTTCAGTTATAGTTTCAGTACAGATGAATTGCACTGATATCCTGACAGATGTCTTAAAGGAGAATTCTGGCCATTTTCCAAACATATCCCATCTGTTTGAGACCAAAGAAAGTGGACCAAAGGGAAAATTGCGAGAAAATTTCGTAGCACTAAGTTTGGCTCTTGTGGGCGACAACGAGCAAGTTTTTGACCTTCTCTAAAGCCCTTAACGTCTATCAAAATGCTTTTGAGTGGATTACCTGTGGTGTGTGGTCCCATACTATTTAACCCAGTGCATAATGATAGCATTAGCTAGCATAGACATGATACATTTGGAGCTTTTAGAACCAGCGCACATACCTCTATTATCTTCCAGTTTCCACAGACGTCCGCACAAATTGATCGCCGAAGTCATACAACCCAGTAATCCAAAATGTTTTGTTTTCCACCAAAAACGACCCTCACGAACCAAAATGAACATTGTCATACTTATTATTGTATCACACTGCACAGGGACTTAGCATTCTGCCACAGTTTTACCTTTCATGTCACATGACTGTGTCGCATGACTGTGCAGGAAGTAGCGCACTTGTAAAATTTCAGCTGTGATTTCACTTAGCTGCTGGAAATTGCCAAAACCATAAAATATTATTTCCTAATCACAAATGCATCATGACAAAGTGAGAAAGAAAACACGGATTTGTATGGAAGGTGCTTTTGAAACCGAGACGGCTAAAAGCGGGGTAGAATTTGAAGACCAATGCCGGCACCACCGTGGTCTCCCCTGGCTCTCAGTGGCTTTTGCCAGGTGGTGAGACTATAGGCCTGGGCTGCAGTCATTTCTCATTTCTCCCAGACCAGGCCAGGCCACGATGTTTTCTCCAGGCCCGGGTGAAGAGACCACAGTCCAGCCCCAGGAGAAAACACTGTGGCTCAGAGATGAAACCTTGTCCTGGAGGAAAAGACTGGACCCGCTATAAGTACCAGTGTTAGACTCATTGCGTGCCATGCTAGCTCCTCATAGTAAATGCTGGACCTGGTAATCCCTAGTCTGGGGGGAGGGGGAGTAGATATCATGCTCTATAGTATTTTGAATGTGAGTGCAGTGCCAGTTTTGGCCGCAATCCTACATACGACAACTTCCACCCTCTAACAGCACATTGAAGGTCTAATACAAAGTCGGGACTGGCCAAAATGTCCTGACTTTGCGGTCAGGATGGGTCTTCTTTCTAACTTTACATCCACATGTACCAGAACATTTAAATAAGGTATATATTATATTATATTATATCCTACATTATATATAGGATAATTCAGAGGACCTACTTCCAGGATGTGGAGGAGCTAGTTTCAACACTGAGTATGGCATCACCAGAGCACATTAATTACTATTGCAGCTGATCTCGCAACTCCAGCACGAAGTTAATAAAATATTGTCATCTTTCAAATAATTGAGTGTATTCTGTAACTTGTGTATAATATGCAACTAATCCTATAAGAATGCTGTAGAGTTTTGATTTTGCTATTTTTTTTTAATTTTTAATGTGTTTAGTATCTGTGGTGATGCTTACATGCTAAGTTAGCCACTATGTTACCCGCTGGTTAATACCATTCATTGTCATTCAATTATTCAATCTTTATTTAGCACTTTTCATACAATGGAGATGTAGCTCAAAGGGCTTCACATTTAAAATTAGAAGTCTGCAGGTCACAATACAGGTCAAAATTTAATTTTGGCTATAACTTTTGAACTATTCATCTTACAGACATCCGATGAGCACCACAATTCTTATCTTTCAAAACTGCATCTTGTGTGTATTGATTTTGACCTATTGTTGACCCAAGTGGTCAAGGGTCACTGGGTCAATACCGTAAAAAAATACAATGAAAAACGAGTGGAGATGGAGACATACTATTATTGACAGACAGGAAAACTGGCATGGGGTTCAAAATGGCATCATGACATCATGAGCCTTGACTTATAGTGACCTTAAAAGGTCAATTTCAAGGTCGCATGATTTTAAAAAATTTTACAACTCCAAAAAAAGTGGTGATAAGTACTTGGTTACTGTTGTTGACACATAGGAAACTACATGTTGGCTCCAAAATAGCATCATGACCTTTGACTTTGAAAGGTCAAACCCATAATCTCATGTTTTGAGAGGGAGATGTCCATTGAGAGCTAAAAAAAATTGTGAGGACCAGGGTTTATTGTGTCTGGCACAACATTCTTCCTACATTATTTTATTTCATCACAATATTTTAATGTTGTTAATTAATCCAAATTTTTCCTTTTTTTAAAGTAAATTATTTGCCGAAGGATGCATCTCCTCAAAAATATCAGCAGGTTGGGATGGTTATACAATGGTTGCATTAGTGAGAGATATCAATGCATGGTTTAATACAGAACAAAGTCTATAAAGATGTGATAACGTGACGACATCATGTACAAAACAGACTTGGACTCAATTTCATTATATAGGAATGAAATTTCTAAGAACCTGGGTTATAGATTTCAAAAAACAGATGAAACGATGCTTAAATTAATTGCAATGACTGCTGACTCTCAACCTGAAATGAAGTGTTGTGTGGCTCAAAGTCATGTTTTCCTGTGTTCAAGTCATTGAGGTTGTAAATTGATTAAATAGAAAAACAGGCTGTGGTCTCTGTCTTCCCTTAATTTTGTTCCAGGTTTGCCAATCTCATGCCATTAAATGTATAGCCTGCATAGCACATCTATTGATTAACAAATGACAACAGCGTCAATGTGTCGCAATGTGCACTTGAGGTCAGGGACTTATTGCCTTATTTCAACTCTTTCCTCTCTCTCTCTCCCCCTCTCTCTGTGCCTTTTGTCCATTCCCTTGTTCTTTTTTTCCCCTCACTCTTCTGTCTACTATCCTGCTCTGCAAATAGATATTGAAGTTTTCTATTTAAGGCAGATGCTGTTTAACTTCCTTGGGTTGGGAAGTGAAAGGCAGGCAGAGGGCCATCCATCTCGCTATCCACCTGCTGACATCTTTAAATACTATCGACACCCACTGCCAGCATTAACATGCAAACCCGCGCCGCACGCTTGATTTCATTAGCTCATTGTGTGCAGAGTTCCTCTGGCCCTGCGATTGCACTGGGAATTATTTGATTGGATGAATTGGCAAATATTCTGATTTGTTAGAGAAATGCTATTTCTGCACTGCACTACTTAAAACATAAACCTACAAATGAAGTAATTGTAGGGTTTAGTGTGTATCATACTGTACAATCTGTAAACCCGCATACAGATATGAGAATGTGGTACTTTCAAGACCAAATAAATGAAACACTTTGTGGAAAGAAATGCAAAAAGGATGAATGAAAATCAGGTTCATTTCTAGTACTAATTCTTACTTTTCCATACTTTTTTCCATGTTACTTGATATCATATTTATTAAATGAGTAACCAAATTATGGATTTGGTGATTCTTCTGGGCCAAGCTGCTGGTTTTACACAAAAATAAGGTAAGATTTGCTATTTATTTAAATAGTGAGAAAAACACACATTTTCATCGCCACTGAAATATATTAATTCCACCTTAAGTCTTCGAATTGATTATTCTGAATACTATTTTTAAGCAGTTAAGAGAATAGAAGGCGATTCCCTTGAGGACTTGGTTTAGCATTAAGGTTTCTTTTCATCTTAACAAGTGAACTGTGGAAATGAATATAAGTCCTCATAAAGTAAGAAATACCTGAGCATGCACTCACAGCCAGGAAAACCTACTCCGAGAAAGGGCTGAGAAAGACACTGTGGGTAAGGAAGTGGAGTACTGTATCTTTGCTGCCACCTAATGCAGACATCACACAGCCCGTCCCCAGCACCGGGAGGCTTTACTCTTGCTTTGTCTCCAGTTCAGACTTAGGTTTTTTAATCTTGCAACACAGGGTTTGAAACACACTCAGAGGTGCCTGGGCTCTTCAGGCTCCACCTCAGGTGGCCTGGGATTTTGTTTTCCAGGGGTGTCACTGTGAGGCGTTTGTGATATGCTAATTTAATCATTTTTGTCCACTCCTCTCTATCCTTCTTTCCCTTCTGCACCTATCAATCTAATCACTTTATGAAGAGAGAGAGTGTGGTGTAGAGATGGAGGGAGATCGGTGAGGACAAGGAATGAAAGATGCACATGCACTCAGAGAAAGAAAGTTGCAAATACCAGAACATCAACCGTTTCTTTCATCTATGAGCAGAAGCTGCCTCATCCAGCCATCCTGTTAACAACCCTCCCTGCGTTAGCCCCACAAATAAAAAAAAAAAATAGAAAGGTGGACATGTACACATGTACACGTGCACAAGCATGCACTCACACATGCCTCCTGAATGATTTTAATTTTAGTGATGGTTCACTTTAATTATTATGAAAATTAAATCAAATGTAATCGGCAGATTAATGCGACCGATGAGATAATTCAACCGCATGGTGATGAGAGCAGGGTGGATCATCTATAAATCTCCACAAAAACGCACAGGAGGAGGCAGGCAGGAAGTGCTCCGCTCCACAAGCACAGATGCAGTGGGGTGTAAAGTCAGATTACTTTCTTATCTTATTTACACATCAATGTCCTGACTTATACTCAAGAGGTTTACATGGGTTGTGCATTTTTTCTGCACATACATTTTCCTAGAATGAATATGGAGATAGCCACAAAAACACACACCAAAATCTTATTACTGTAAACCTTTTATTAAGATGGCAGCTGGTTATCAAAAAACACATTTTTATAACAAAAGAGAAAGTGAACAGTAGTGTTTTCCCATATACTTTATTTACGACATGTATCTGAGAAAGCCTGATGACACTTTGTCTCTGTCTGATTTCCCACATGCTTTGGCAGAGAGACCTTCAAATCACTTAATTTGTGCATGGGCTGGACAGATTTATTACCATGTTTTTAGTCAGTTAATTTGTGAAATAAACAAAAACATAACCTCAAAAAAACTGCCTCAGAAGACATTATAATTAATGTACCTGTTAAAGAACCTGCCAGAAGTTGTCTTCCCCCTCGGTTTTTGTGGCCTTTTATCTTTTACCCACTTCACTCCTCCACTTTCACCCCTCACTCACCTCCTTTCCTGCACCTCCTTCTCCTTCTCTTAATCACAGAGTGTGAGCGAATTGATAACCGTCTATTACCATATGTTACTCCATGATTAATGTTCTCAGGTCTTTCTCGTTGTTTCTCATTCATAGCTCATGTCATGGCCCATAAACTAATGCCTAAAAGAGATCTGCCAGATGATTCCCACACTAAAAAAAGGAGGCAAGAGAAAGAGACTAACAAGAAAAGATATAGATACAGATACTTGTGCCTAGTAGAGGGCATGAGGAAAGGCGGAAGCTAAAAGAACGGTGCGAAAGTCAAAGATAAAACAAGGGGAAAAGAAAGAGTTGTTCGTGCTTTGGCACTGATTGAAATATTTAGTTCCATTTTGCCTGGCCGAGCAGGTGTCAGCGTTATGCCAAATGGAGTTATTAAGGGCATAAATCTGAAACAAGAGCTGATTTGTTGCACCCATCATGGCATATTTATTAGGTACCACCATTCTGTTATGAATCTATTGATAACAAGTGACAAGCATTGTGATATGGGAGTAGGCAGGTGCTTCTATCAGGGGCTGCACATGTTAAGGCCCTATTAGCCAGAAAGATATGTAAGGAAAAAAATGCATAGATACATTTAGATACATTTAGACGGTCTCTATTACACCATCACTTTAAAATCAGGTAGGTAGGACAGGTAAAGAACTGTTGGTCAACATAAATACTGGGAGTTTCACTGATGCCATAAAGGACATAAGTTAAATAGAGACATATGGAAGATTGTAGCCTGAGGTAACTTTGGATTCTGACTAATCTGATTGCACATATATAGTATTTCTTGAGTCTTCAAGGACACAAACTAGTTGTTTTCAGTAGGAAACAATGACTATAAACTTTAACATTCATGATATACAGTTAATTCTATGCCTCGAGCAGGTGTGATGTAATTTTTATACACAAAATGGAATGAGATGATATCTGCCTCTGACCAAAAGCCGATGCTGTAATTTAAAGGTATCCGTTTACCATTTTTTGTTAACCAAAGGAAAGTCTGTGGCATTTGAGTCAGCTAAGGGACATTGCATTTTAGCTTAGTAAAACCTGGCAAGCTCAGATCAGGTTCCAGATGGCACACACTTAAACAAATGAACACACACTCAGACATTAGGGATTTGAAAAGCTCTGGGTCTTGACCCAAATTTGGCAAAGGCAGAGAATAGCTAGTTTTGGGAATGTGAAAGCTAAACAATAGTTTATGTACAGGTGTAACCAAATTCTGCTCTGCTTCTGGGTCTAAAAGTGTTTTCAGTGACATTTTCTTGTCCCCTCACACATGGAAAATGCAGATGGTTTGCAAACAAATACACAATCCACCCCTCTGTGTTTTGACCCCTGTAATGTGTTTATTGTTGAATGGCTGTCTTCTGTCCTAGTTTTGTCATCTACCTCATGCATACAGACATGCACACACACAGTGTAATAAATACAAAGTGACACACTACCACAGGATAGTGAATGCATAATTGATAAGGTCATAAATTTCATGTTTAGTCCTGCTGACCACTTTGGTCCTTACATATGAGAACAATATGCACAGGTTGTCAAGATTATGTTATGGTGGTCCCGGTTACAAAACATATGTATTAGTGGCTTTTTATTTTGTTCATATTGTCCACTTCTGTAATAATCTGCGAAGGTTTGGGCAGGTGAAAAGGAAACATTGTTCTTTAACCATAACACTATAGTGATATGGTTAAAGAAAATATTAATCTCTAAAAAGAAATTATAAAAAAACAACAACACTTTTTAGTTTCTCAACAGAGCTTTGAATCAAGAACATGTTGAGATGTATGACACTGTTCTTTGTCCCTATGATCACATGATTATGAAGCCATCAGAGACCTTGGCGGTTACTGTCATATTTTTATTGACAGTGATTTTTAGGTTTTCTAAGGTCATAAAACAGTTTAATTGTCACGAGGCACAAAAACAATGTATGCCCCATTTACTTTCTTTCACCCTTGTTGAAGACTTTCTAATGATCTAATGAAAAATTCCTCCAGCTCTCCCTTAGGACATGCTTACATCCGGATTGCACTCAGTCATGTCATTGGGAATTAGAGGCCAATAGACTGATGTAATTGGTTGCCTTGAGTCTTAAGTCTTCGTCACAATTCCCAATAGTGATGCCAAGGTACAAATGAAGCTATTTCTAATGGGTATTATTTTTGTAAACCAGTCGTGCAATATTATGTTTTTCCCATGTTTGAGTGAAATTTTATTTGCATCACATTTTGGTTTCCAGTTTAAATGAGTGAATAAATTTCCCAACAGGCTCTCTTCCTCTCATGGGTTCCCAAAGGATTAAACTGAAATTCAATCACTGAAGACAATCGCAGTGTAATTAAGCTACTTCTAATTTAACTCTTGGTCAGGAAATGATAATAATATTAGCTTTTACTTACAACGAAACTCAATTAAAATAAAAAAAAAAAGGAGCCAGTAAGAGTAGCCGGCGATAGAGACACTATGAACCATACTAGAAGAGATGAGGAAAACTGTAAAAGACTCTTAACAATTGCTTCAACTCAGGAGGAAAATGTGCATTAACCAACTATAAACAGGAAAAAAAGATGCAAAACAAAATGAAATAAAATGAGGAGGAAAAAAAGACAATGACTCAAGCGTGCATAATAATTTGCGTGGCACTCAAGTCTATATTTAAATGGCACCATTGAGCTGCTTGTTGAAACAGAAGCAGTTGACTTGACTGGCTTGTCTGAATGTACCAGTTAAGGGCCATGCATACATTATTCTGGAGTTGAGATAATTTGTCGACAATTAGCCAGAACAGCGTACAGCGAGAGGCTGATTAGCATGTTGGTACAAGTCAGCCACAGGAATAGAGACACAGGGGCTTTGAAACTGACATGAATTCGACATTGCACATACTCTGTCATATTTTCCTTTTCCACATTCATTTTCTTGTGTTTTCAGCACTTGTCTTTAAGGTTGAATTAATATTCATGCAGAGAGAAGTGATGAATATGGATGGGCGGAAAAACTGACTTGTTTCAGTGACGATAACAAGAAAAAAACACAAGGAACATAGAACTCAGTCCCTTGAGAAACAACGTGTGTGGATTTTTAGTTAAATTTCCACCTCATCTGAAGTTATGTTGTATTTTTTTTCCCCCAACGACGGGAACACCATATATGGATTCCCCTACAATTTACTCTCTTTGTGGTCAAACCATCACATTAAACAGCGCTCTGAGTTTTAATATTTTTTTTTTTTTAAAAGAATCATTTTGGTACCAGAGAGAGTTAATTTTAATTTGGTGTGAGGTGGTTGTATGTCACTGAGTGGCTTTTATTCAGATCGTGTAACATTTTGCAGATCTTTTAAAAATCTGTCTATTCTTTTCAGCTGACTTTGAGAAGGCAAAACTAGACAGACTGGAGAAAAACTGACCTGTGAAGACGCTGCTTGGCATACTGTAACTGATAGGCCTGTGCGGACTTCAACACACACACAAATACACACAACTGGATGCAGTTCAATATTTGGAGGCCAGCTCTACACTACTTGTGCCAAAGTCAAACATATAAATTCATATATTGTAGTGAGATGTCGCCAGAAATTTAGACGATAAACAAACATGAGCGCCTTCAAAAGGACACTCTCTGAATCAAATGTGATCAATAGAAATGATCCTTTAATAACATTTAACAACGGTATCCAGGAGTCAAGAGGAGGAAACTATAAACTGACCTTCCTGTGGCCAAATGCTCGGCAGCACCAGCAGGTGGGAATTTACACAAAGATGGATGGCCAGGGGAAACTACAAATCTTCTTAAAAGGCTTATAAAGTCAGAAGCATGAATATGGCTGCATCCAAACAGAGAGCACAATACATACATTGGCAAACACTAGTGTATGTGAAAGCCAAGGAAATAACTTTGGAATATGAGGGGCAATTTGGAAGTGTGGTACAGTATGGCAAAGACAGATATAATATTGGCAATATTTAAGGCCCAGTTTACACGAAGACGCTTGCGAGTAAAGACGATAAAATATTTTATCGGGAAAGTGCCTTTTGTTTATATGGTGACAGCGTTTTTGGGGCTTGAAGACGCAAAAATCGCAAACCACCCTGGAAAGTGGAAAACTTGAATACGCTCCGGCGTAGCGTCTCTGCCTAAACTGGCCAAGTCGCAAAACTGGCTCAGATCTTAATTGTATTAAGTTCATCATGTCTTTGTTTTAAATTAATTTAGATTTTTCTTTTATCTCGGACATATGTCTGAGATAAAAGATCTGTTGTTCTGCTCACGTCGAGTAGGCGT
>JAPTYR010000018.1:21686741-21698810 GCA_029814505.1 Siphamia roseigaster | reverse complement strand
CACACAAACAAACAAAACATGCACAAATACGTAGTGTACATTGTATAGGTGCATGTACAAACACATGTATGCATATTGTACAGCAGATGAACACCACAGGTGCACACATAGCCCACACCTCAGGCCTCCATGATGTCACAGAACTGAGCACTCAGCAATGGAACACTCCCACTGAGAATGCTTTTGACTTCTGCAGTTATGTGATTTTCCCAGTGATGAGCGTTTGTGTGTCATTGTGTCTTATTTGTCCCCTGGTGAGTCTAGAGGATAAAAGTTGAAGAGTACCTTTGGATTGGGCTGTCACTAATCCCTTAACAACACAGCTGACCATGGATCGCCATGAACATACAGAGGGGATGTAGTCAGCAGGTGGTAGGAAAGATGATTGAACGGTTTGGAGAGATGCAGTAATAGGCAGGTTGGAGAGTAAAACATATAAGGAAAAGAGTCTGACTGGTTTAAGCTGGATCATTAAATAAGTTATATCCATATATGGTTAAAAAAAAATAAAACAAGACAAAAAAGTATAACAATGAATGCCTTGAATTTTCTGATACTGAATGGTAGTTAATGGACTCATGGTGAAATTATGTGAAATTAGGTCATTATGCAATATTTAGAGGCATCTGGTGTTGAGTTTACAGAATGTAGAAAACCTAAAACCTCTTATTTCAGCTAAAAAGAGCCAAAAAAAAAACAAAACAAAGAAAAAATGAAGGTGCTGGTATTTTGCATCCTTTACATTCTGTGCTTTTGTATTTAAGACTTAACAACACTCCACACTCATTTATAATAGGCAACGACAATGCACCGTGATGTTACTTGACACCAACAGAAAAAAACAACAAAATAGAAGAAACAGAGCAATTGGAGAATCTGTGAAGCAGAGGCCTGTACAGATTTAAAAGACTCACTCTCAGGATGTGATAACACAGCAATTGTCATTTTCAGGTCATAATACATGATAAAATTAATGATTATGCACTTCAAAGCATAATTCTAAATGTATTAAATTTATCTGCATCATATTCTCAAGACAAAATATATAAATATACAGTGCACCAACGAAAAAAAATACCATAGCATACAAAAAGATAAACATTAGGTTTGCATGTGTGTTTATTTCAGCGTATTTGTGTGTGTTGGAGTAGTAATTGCTACAGGCATAATTATCTCCTATCTGTGTGGATGCAATCCCTAATTAGAGGGGGAAAAAAACATACTGCAGGGCCTTTTCTTTCTCTTTCTTTCAGTTCTCTTCTCTCTCTCTCTCTCTTTTGCCTGCGGACCTTCTTGTCAATTCGGGCAAAGGTAGGCGCTCTCTGCTCTCCTGAAATCCCTTCTGAAAGCACCATTCTGATATCAGCTGCTCAGATGGTGCTTAACCAGCCTAAAGCCAGAAAAACACCAGTTGACAGACACTGACCCCACACTCACCCTCCCCAAAATAAGCACAATCTTCATATGACGGTGATATTTATATGCATGAAGTTGTAATTGCCATCATGAGTTGTTTTTTGTTTTGTTTTGTTTTTTTGCGTACAAGATACTGCTATTGATGCTCGAAGCCAAATAGCATTCAATATAGGTTATTATACCACAGTTTTGCAAGACAACTTTTTTAATAAACATCCCTCTTTCATTAGTATTTATTAGTAACTACATGACATGTTTATGTATGAAATGATATATCATATGACTTCAATATTGTGCATTCTCTACATTCAGTGACAACATTATTGAAATTCTACAGCGACTGTCCAAGCTGCACCAGAGGCATTAGCATGATCCACCAGGAAGTGCCCTTTCTATCCATTGAGGCTCCGTGCATGGGTCACATCACAGATAGAGCTGTGGCTCCATCCATCATGTAGGTTATAGTTAGCCGCCTATGCTAATGTCTGACCCAATGAAAAGTTTACTGAGAGACGGACAAGGACATTGGGGTGGACTCTTGTCATCGCATGCCGTAAACACACACACACACTCTCTCCTGTTCTGTCCCTCTCACACACATGCCATACACGTGCACACACACACTCCAGCACTGTGGGGCTGTCATATTTCACAGTACCCCGTAGCATGGGGTGAGTTATGGCCATGTCACAGTATAGAGGGAGACTGTGTGTGGGATGTGTGTTTATGTGGTCACACGTTTATGTGGATTTGTGTTCAAGTGTGCGAGCAGAGTGTGTTCAGGTTATGTGTGCGTGTGTGTGTGCGTGCGTCAGGTCCACTCTGTATATGTTTATTTATAAAACACCCCCACACTTCAAATCAGTGGTGTCCAGAATGCTGCTGCATGTGTAAATGACAAAATGATTTATAGAAATATTCCCAAAATAAAGTCTTACGCACCAAGGGGGGATGGAATACCCCCAGCTGCATTGGCCCCTCAATGGGAGACTCAATAAATGTATGTATACACGAGTACAGTGCATGGGTTTATACAACCGCACAAACAAACTCTTAGATGCACACTCACAGGTGTGGCCGGTGAAGGGACAGAAAGGACGACGCTCTGGTAAAACAGCTCTGTAGATTTATGACCTGTAAACTAGAAGATGGACAGATGGATAGGTAGACGAATGGATCATTGGAAGAACTGAAAAAAAAAAAAAAAAAAGAAATGACTGAAACAAACGAGGAGGGAGCGACGGAAGGACAGAAGGACAAACTGATCATGGAAGCACAGATGAATAGATGAAGGAAGAAGACAAGAGAGAGGACAGTGCTTTGATAAAACAGTTTTGGGGATTTATGGTTTGTAAAGTGGTAGACAGACGGAAGGATGGAGGGAGAGAAGGATTTAAGGAAATGAGGACAAATATGTTAGGGTAGACGAGGAGAATAAATGGCTGGATAGACAGATGGATGAAAAGTTGGCTGGAACAAAGAGAGGTCAAGAGAGTGATACGAAAGAGAAGAAAAGAGATAAAAAAGAAAAAGACAGAAAAGAGGAAAGAAGAAGAACCCGAACAGAAAAGTCCTGAACTCTTTTTCAGACAGTAGGAATATAACAAATCCTGAAGTGGTCTTTGGCTCTTTGTGTGCCACGATTCCTGGAGGAATTGTCAAAGCATGAAATGAGTCTTACACTGGGAATTGTCTCATTCTGACTGTGTGTGCAGTTATTAATGGTGTTATCGTTCTGTGCTGGTAATTATGCTCTCTGAGGGAGCTGGCATAGACAGAAAGGGAGAGAAAGAGCAGAAGAGACAGACACACTTTGATCTTTTGTGAACATGATGGGTTGAGCTGAAAGAAAAAAAAATGGATCTGTGAATAAGTGCATGTGTTAACATGGTTACTGTACATGCAAACTAGTCCTGGAGACTGACTGGCTATAATATTAGCTCCATTTTTGTCATGTTCATTTTTAAGAAAAATATATTGAAGAACATTCCAAGAGATATTTTATAATGAAGTCTGAAAATAGTGTTCTCTCCTAGAGTCAGTTTTACCAAAACTTTGGCAGGATTTTATTTCGGAGCTTGTAATTTAGTTTAAGAAAAAAAAAACTATCTAACAGAAATTACAAATATGGAGACACAAGAATGACAGATTGATGTTATTTTTCTTAGAGCATGAAACATTATGGGCGTCGAAATGCTCATAAAATAACTTGTTGAACCGTTGTTGTCAGTCTTTACCCTTAAAATAAACACAAATTCTCTGTTTGTCTCATTTTCTATCCTCTAGTCTCATTTATTTTTTTCTGTCTTGCTTCATCCATTTACCCCCAACCTTCCCCATTTACCCTCCCCGTTTCAGCCTCTCCCATTTGCTTTGCTTTGCCTTTCAGTGCCACATTGCCATGTGTTGTGTGGTGTAAATGGGTTGTGTTAAATGTTGTTCTGTCCCTGGTGAGTGTTAACAGTATGGAGAGAGAGGCTGATAATCTTTAAACAGGGCATCTGCTGGCATCTGCTTTATCTTTATTGTTCCCTGGACACCCAGCAGAAAAATACAGGCAAGCAGACATACAGACACACAAGAATGGCATCACATAGTTGAAGGCTTGGGCGATATATTGAAAATGTACCATTACTGACACTTACTACACTAACCGACGTCATTTGGCCCATGACGGTATATTGGGTATTTGAATAAAACAGAAAATAAAAGTCTTTTTTGTCTATTTTGACTTGTGTGTGCTGGTACACTATGTTCATTCCCCTTTAAGACTGTGTGGAGTGTGTGTAGTCAAATGACTCCACCCATCCAATCTGAGCAGGAAGGGAAACAGACACTGAGGAAATGACTGATGGTTCAAATGAAGAAGCTTCTGACCAAGTAACAACGTCAGTCCAAGTTGATCCCGTTGTATTTGTTCCGTAAAGAAATTTGACATCTGTGGTATTATCTGTGTCGTATTAGACTGATTATGCATATATAATTAGGCCAGGACAAGTGCCCAGTTACAGACCGAAACGTACAGCACATGCCCAGTTACTTCTGTAGAATAAAAATCCCAGAAGTTAATAAAGTAGATGTTTTCTCAATAAGCAACCCCAAAACACAACCTCTGTTCCAAAAATGTAAGGTTGAGTGAAAAGAAAATAAACACACAATGCTATGACTTGAAAATAATAATGGTGCGAGGCGCAAAAATCCCTGCCCCCATTCACTCTTAATGGAAACACGTAGTCCATAAAAAAACAGTCCTCTCAAAACATGAGACCATGGTTTTAAAAATAAGCTATATGGAAAACTGAGTATACAGGAATGAAAGGGAAATTCCTGAGTTGGCCTACAGTATCTCTTATCATTGTAAAAACACATTTTTGATAAGCTTGACCTTGACCTTGACCTACATTCACCAACATTTACTGGGATCTATTTTGGACCAACTTGCACCTTTCCTGAACATTTCATGAAAATAGGTCCAGTAGTTTTTTGAGTTATGTGGGTTTCGGAGATTTTCAGATCATAGCGCTCTGTTACAGTTGGTACGGTGGTGCTGTGTTTAGGACAATCACTTCATAGCAAGAAGGTCCAGGGTTCCAACCCAGCATCAGTCAGTGTCCGGAGTTACTATATTCTTCTTGTGTCTGTGTAGTTTTTTAAATATATATATTTAAATTGAATTTTTTACATCATAAATACAGGAAAAAAATATCCAAACAATGGGAATTATTATTTTTATCCAGAACAGAACAGACACAATGTCATATATGAGACAAACAAACACAAAAACAAAAACAGAAGAAAGAGGAACAACAAAAAAAGGGGGAAAAAACAGTGTAGGTTCTGTCCAAGTACGTGTGTCATCCCACATTCCCATAGACAGTCACTTAGTAGGTTAAATGGTCAATGTAAAGCACTCTTATGTGTGAATGTGACAGTGGTTTTACATCAGTGTATGTCTGCTCTGATGAACTAATGATATACGGTGTACCGCACCTTCGATGGATGGATGGATGGATGGATGGATGGATGAATGGATGGATGGATGGATAGATGGATGGTGATGTTGTTAACCATAGATGAACCATAGACTCACGAAGATCACACATACACTCATGGAGACCTCATAAATGATGCCTAAACCTGATATTTGAATTTAATAATTGTTTGAATACCTCCTTTACCTACAATTGTCTTTCCAAACTTTTGTATGTGCATGAATTTAATGGGTAAGTAGAGCTTTACAGAAGATAGTTTCATACAGTAGGTTAAAAAAAGGAATGAATTTTCTTCACTCTGCTTACGAAGAGGAAGGCATAACTTTATAAAATCTTACTTATCCTAAAATACTACAACTCTTAAAACTCTTATTTTACATGCATCACTAAAAGTAAGCTTCAGATAAATTAAACTTACAGGTGCGTGAAGTGTTCTGAAACTTGTGTATAGACTGACACTAGTCAGACAAGTTGATATGGTACAAATGTGTCAGATGAACAAAGTACGCAAACAATAGAGCGATGAGAAGGGAGGATGATGTAATTGGGATGCAGCAGGGATTATGATCACCTGGAGAGAAGTAGAGATGAATGAAGGGATAGATGGAGAGGAAAGGGGAGAAGCAATGAAAAAACAAGGGGAAGCTGGGCTTTCCATAGGGGGCCCAAGGGTTGGCAAGCACCTGAGTCACACCTCAACTGTGTGGGTGTGTGTGTCCTTCTGTCTGATTCTGTGATTAATGAAGACGTGTCAGTGTGGTAATCCTCTCTAATAAGCACCAGTGGAGCAGCACTCAACCGTGTGTGTGTGTGTGTGTGTGTGTGTGTGTGTGTGTGTGTGGGTGTGTGTGTGTGTGTGTGTGTGTGTGTGTGTGTGTGTGTGTGTGTGACCTGCATATAAGTATATAGGCGCCTGTGATGGTTATGGTGAGATATTTGGGACATAATTATAAAAAGTGTCAAGTTTCCAGGTTTATTCAAACTTCACTAAATAAGTGGAAGAAACATGACAAGAAATCTATATACTGTATATATAAGTCTATAGGATAACATGCAAAATATTAAACATGATAAAACAAGTCAAAATAAAGTTACCCTTTTCAGTGAACTGAATCTAATTTACTCCTGAACATATAGAAACCTGAGATTATGTGGACAATGAGGCACATTAAATGCTGAGATGGACCATGTTTATACTGACTGTTTTACATCGGATCGTATAATTCTCATCTCATCTCATTATCTGAACCCGCTTCATCCTCACTAGGGTCACGGGGGTCGCAGGGAGCCTATCCCAGCCGCATAGGGCGAAGGCAGGGTACACCCTGGACAACTCGCCAATTCATCGTAGGGCTGAACATATATAAACAAACAACACTCTCACATTCACACCTATAGACAATTTAGATTTACCAATTAACCTATCAGTGCATGTGTTTGGATGGTGGAAGGAAGCCGGAGAACATGAAAACACCACACAGAAAGGTGTGAGTTTAATTCCAACACCACGGACTGGTGCCGGAATCGAACCCAGGACCTTCTTGCTGTGAGTGCTAACCACTGCACCACCATGCCGCCCCCCACTCCATGATGTTTTACTTAATTAATTAATTTTTTAAACATATATTTTAATTGAAAAAATGTATTTACGTGTACTATCCAATGGTTACTTTTCCTTCAAGTGATTATAAGAAACGTGGTCCTCATGAGACATGGAAACCAGTGTGTATGTCTCTCTCTCTCTCTCTCTCTCTCTCTCTCTCCCTCTCTCTCTCACCGGCCATATGTTACAGGGAGGCTGCCGCTGTGAATGGCCCCGGCCCAGGCCCCTAGACTCAGGACAGCTACGATGAGTGACCAGAGGAGCTGGTTGGTGGATTCAGCCACTGGAGCGTCATACCTCCACATCCATGTGTGGTTGACAAAGCTCTGAACATGCTGCAGTCACAGAAGGCACAGGACACCATGAAGGAGCAAAACCTGATATTTCAGGACAGTGTTTTGTGGGTCGCGTGTCTGACCCACACTATAACGAATTTCCGTACTTATACGCTGAATTTACAACAGTATCTTACTGTTTTTGATAATAACTGTAAAATACTATTAAATAGACATTCATGGCATGTAAATTAACGGTGAAACAGTCAGTTAACAATAACAGTAGATAACAATTTAACAGCATAACACTGGATTGTTGTAAATGTCTGATGTTAGAACAGTATCTTCTTGCATTTTTGTAAAAAAACAAAACAAAACAAGGATAATAATAAATTAAAATACTGTTAAATATTCATTCCTACATATAAATTAACAGTTAATGTTTAGTCAATAATAACAAACTGTAATATAACAGTAAATGACTGGCAGCAGGGATACCAGTCATTTACTGTTATTTTACACTGAAATTCTTTACACTGTTAACAACAATATTAACGCAGCACCTAAAACTTTTTTTAATACACCCAATGCAGATTTTTATTTCTGCCAAATCAAATGACAGTATGGCATACCAGTAAACATATTTTGGGAAAAAAAAAAAATAAGTCAAGTGGTGAGCAGTGCCCAGTCATGAGTTAATCCATGATCCAGACGGGTGTGGCCATTACAGATAATTATTTCACTGAGTAATGCATGGCCCGACCATCCCTTATATGGGGCCAATAGAAGGCCACCCTAAAATGAAAAACATGTTCAAATGTAAAGATTCCTCAGATGAACAGAATCAACCAGGAACCAGCCATTGGCGTGCTGCAGGCTGGTATGACCATTCCAGCTGTTGGGCATCAATTGGGAGTGCATCATTCCACGATTGTCCACCTCCGACGATGATTTCAGCAGCGTGGTACCATGGACACCATGTCACGTGCACTCCAGAAAATATCCGCCAACTCCAACAAGCCCGACAGGAAGAGTGGAGCAACATTCCTCAAGCCAGTATTGATGTTTTGATAGCATACATGCGACGAAGATGTGTAACACTACGTGATGCCAATGGTGGTCCCACCCGTTATTGAACAGTGAATTTTCAATTGTGACCCCAAACAAACTGAATTGATCATACGAGTTCCACGAAAAACCATGCTGTGTTTTTTATTGTTGATTTACACTTTTTAAATATTCTTTTGAATAATAGAAAATAAAAATGGAAATGAATTACTATCTGAGCATTTGTTTTTGATAAAATATGGATCGCTACGTTCATATTTTTGTTCAGTATATTTAGTTTGAAAAAGTAACAAGCAATTCTGAGAATATAAGGAGTATAAAATATAGATAGTTGTGCAAAAATGCAGGGCGTAGACAAGTAAATATGACAGATACCAAAAAAAATCTACTTAAGTATAGTAACAAAGTACTTATACGTCACGACTTCCTACCTCTGGCCCATTGTCATCAGGCTGTGGGCTCCAGCAGGATACTACCCATGTTGGCTAAATCTGCCCTTTTTACTGTTATGGATAAAATTCATTAATTGGTCCATGATACAATAAAAATAACTGAAATTGAAAGTGACATGTGCAATATGTGCAATATGCAGTAAAGTGACAAGTGGCTGAAACAGTCCTTGAGATCAGTAAAAAAAAAAAAAAAACAAAAAAAGAGAATATCCAAAATGTTTCGGGTGTCACTACCCAGATAGCTAGCATACGTTGGCCCAGCGTTGGCATAGAGACGTAACAGTGTCATTTCGGCGCTAGGGCTGCTGTTGTGCCAATGTCAATTTTTCCCCGATTGCCACCTTTGTTGGCTTATAACCAATTGCCAACTTAAGGTATAGTGTTATTTAAATTTAAAATTAGATGTTAATTTGGTTTATCCTTTGCATACTTTTCCAAATGGGTTTAATTTTTTAGCATAATCAGAATTGACCGACAAATCAATAAACATTATTAGACCGGTAAATATAATTATTTATTAAATAATTTGAATAGTTAAAATTAAAACTCATAATTAATAATGTAGATACTCTTATTCCACTTCTGTACATGTTGTAGCAATAATACATTGGATTGATTTACAAAAATGTGAAGAGCCTAACACCCAGAGCCAGATCAGAAAGTCCTGCTGTAATTCTCATTCATCTATTTGAGCAAAGACCCGAGCAGCAGCGTGGGATAAGAGGTCAAGTGCATCTGGCCATTTGTCTGAAGAAGTACGTACTGGAAATACCCATCTTCTTGGACAATTAAGCAAAGCCCATCACTCATCAGCTCTCGGTAGTGATGACGGAAAGCAACGGAAGCTGCTGAATCCTTTCAGCTTGGAGAGCTATATATATCCTCGGGGCCTTCTGGAGTCTCCATAGAACGGTAGGGGCCACATCTGACTCCGGGCTTGGATTCACTTGTGTCTATTCAGCCCTGGGCCATCATAAATTTTCTGTGATTCATATTCCTTGAATCTCAAATGCGCGTGACATTTTGACTTACGAGCACAAATCATGAACAAGGCAACATAAGAAATAATAATGTTCTGTATATTTTTTTTTACGATTTGACATGTGTGTGGAAGTCTGTAGCATTTCGATATTTGAACATTAGGTGAAAATGAGTGTAGAATATGTGTGGCTTATTAAGTATTTGATCAAATAGATTGTATAAATGAGCAGTGTGGGAAAAGAAAATATCCCTGTCATTGTATATACAATACATCCCATTAAAAAAATATTTACAAAGATAAGATTTACTGCAACAAAAAATATAGGCTGGCATCTTGTCTGCAACTTTTATGCTCTCACTGCGACAGTAAATACCATTTTTTTTATGTAAATACCATAAAAATAAATTAATCTCTATAGGCCCCCGTGTCTCTGTTGTCCTTGGGGCGAAGCTTTCAAATTGTGGAGACTTATATTTTAGTTTTGACAGGCTCAGTTGCTGACTGTAGGGATCATACTTCTTATTTATGCTGTGAGAATCTGCAGAACATAGTGGCATCAAAGGGGGGGGGGTAACACACAAGCTTTAGCGATGTTCGTCCTTTTTCTGAAGTCCATGCAGCTGGTCAGTTGTGATCTATGACCTTAAATTGCACAAGTGTAACCTGCTATAGCACGCAACGCAGCCTGACACATAAAATACTTCTATCTTGGGGAACGTAATAAATGCTTGTCAGGAGTTTAGGAAAAAAGCTAAATGGTAAAGAAATTGAAATCCATAGGACAGTGAAGAAGAAGGATGGGGTATGAAGGTGATGTGGAAGTAAATCCAGTATATAAATGGCCCAAGGGAAGATCCTACATCAGTATGTCATGTTTCGACGTTAGTCATGCACAGATGTTTGTGAAGAGAGCCGCTACGATCCTGTCAAAGCCATATGTGCTTTGGTTTTCACAAACACTATAATCAGTAGCACTCTATAAAACAGCGGCTGAGCCCATGACTAAAAATACACAGGCACAGTTTCACATCAGAAATTACAGATAAATATACTGGTATAATCATTTTAATGGTGAAAGAAATTATTTTATAACCTCAGATACAGTAAATAACCACATCCCGTGCTTGGTCTTTGAAGATTCGCTGAGGTTTTAAACCCCAATCCTCATCCTGAAGCACAGGGAGTCATTTTCTTCTATGACTCATCAGTTCAGGGACCTTGAGCCAATGCCTGTAGCCAAATAATTAACAAATGGTAAGGCTGTCGTAAGAGATAAAGTAGTTGTGTGATCAAAGTGGTGTAAGAAGATCAAGATGGGAGACAGCCCGTGGCTTCTGTTGGTAACCTAAACCTGTTATCAGTGTCGAATCTATGAGACAGGAACCTTTCAACAGTGACACCGAAACCTTTTAAAAAAAACCTTTCAATTCAATCTACCTTGACTCTTAACAAATGTGCAATTAAGGTCGAAGGTCCGTTTTCAATTTATTCATGTTCATGCGAACTCTAGGTCATCACTTCCACCCACAATCATGCAAATTAAAAAAAAACACATCACACCGAAATCGACCGTCGGTAAAAATATCACTGAGTGTTGGTAGAGAAAACACAAGAAATGAAGTGTTCATCCAGATCAGACTTTTATTTTCTCTCCGGGGTGAGGTTGGAGGTCCCACAAAACTCTCCTGCTAATCAAAAGTTAAAGTGTTTGGTGTCCCCAGGGGGTTTCCTCCTTTCATTCTCTTTCTGGATTTATATCGAGCTCCATGTTTAAAGGAGCCACTTCAAAGATTGGCTCGTGTTCAATTGACACCCTTTCTTAATTCCGGTGATTGGTTTATAATTAAAACATTATGCTCTCACATGAAAGACTGTGAGCAATGTATCACTGTCAGCGGCTTTGGCACATTTGCATACCTGCCTCCACTGTCCAACACCTTCATTTGGAAAGAAGACCAGAGCTATAATATATAATGGAAAGTAAGACGAAAGGAAGAGTAAAACTAGCAGTTGAAACTATGTCTTAAGCCCTGTCCCCACGGAAACGAATTTGCGTGAATCGGGCAGCTTTTCTTACTGGATTGGCCTTTCGTCCAGACGGGAACGGTGTAATGGGTACCCAAATCCGATATCTTTTGAATACAGGTCTGGAAGTGGATCGATCTGGATACGGTGCCGTTTCCGTATCCGTGTGGACGTTTCTTCATGAGTAAAACGTGTGTTCACACCTACGTCATGACCACATGACCGGAATAAACAGCAGCCTCGTGCCCGTAGCATT
>JAPTYR010000018.1:21394834-21407274 GCA_029814505.1 Siphamia roseigaster | reverse complement strand
ACACACACACACACACACACACACACACACCCACACACACACACACACACACATACACACACACACACACAGTCACTCTCACACATGTAATAGCCAAGGAAATGTGTACAGGCTAATATTAGACTGGGAGACTAGAGAAGAGTCACCCATCTTTCACGTCTGTATTTACTAAAACCAAAAAGAAACTTTAGTTGGTAGAATCTCATTCTGTCTTTCTCTTTTTTTTTGTTGACAGACCAGGGACTAATGATGTTGTGGTAAGTTATTCATCAATTTGTTGTGTGTGTGAATGCATCTATACTTTGCATTTCAGGGGACTCACGGATGTTTAGTGACATGTTTTCACAGAAAATATCTTTGGCATCCTCAGTACACCTCTTTAACTTTAGTATGCAAGTAAATTTAAAGTTAAAAACTCCTACTAAAGTTGATAGTGCATTGTTACATGTTTCTATATGTGTCTGCATATTTTCACAGAATGCATCTGTGGACCTTTTAAGACCTACATTTGATAAAGGTGGTGCTGTATCTCTATGCACCTCAGGTGAGTAGGTACTTTGCAAAGTGAATGTCTGCAAGTCTGTACATGTGTACTGTCAGTGGTTTTCCACATTTTTAGAAGCTTAACTACAAGTCACTTAGACTTTGTGTAACTGTAAAGTATGCCAAGTATGGCACTAAGTATTTAATCGGTATTTAAATGTTTAGCAACCATGGGTTTGTGAAAAGCAGGAAATCTCTCATTTCTCAGTAGGGGTGGGTATTGCCAACAACCTCACGATACGTATCCCGATACAGGGGTCACGATACGATACGTATCGCGATACATGTGCATCCCGATACATGGTATTCAACACAATATGCATCCTGTTTTTTTCAGGTTTTTTTTTAGGTAACCGTTTGAACTTTAACATTAAGAAAACCGACATACAGTATGTATACGCAAATGTTTTTTTTTTTAATTTTGCTGCAGAAAGCAACAATTACACTGTATTGCATATTAAACACTGTATTCAGTATTCACAAGGTAAACGTAAAACATGGCCAGAACAAGGCTGTAGTAAATCAGTAAATAAAGTAAATGAAATAACAACATCATTTGGAGGTGAAGGTTTGTTGTATTTCCACAGTATTTAACTTTGTTCCGACAGTGTCTGCAAACAGCATGTGTCATGTCCAGGTCTGCATGTCCTTCTTGTTTCGTGAATCTGAAGTTTTGCCATATTTGTGATTTCAATTTGGCAGGGGCAGAAAATATCTTCTCTTCATCCATGCCATGCTTTCACAGAATGCCTTGCGGATGTGTTTGTTTTCTTTTCTTCTGTTAGCAGCGCTGCCGCCTACAGCGCTACCACAAATGTGTATTGCATAGAAAGGAGCAAATGTTTGATGCCGTTTCAGAAACTTGATAAAAACGTATTTGTTGCACGTGAAATATCGATACTGATGCCTCTGTATCGATACGTGTATCCTGAAGAGGCCCGCGACGATATAGCTCCGTATCGATATTTTGAACACATCCCTATTTCTCTGGCAATGCTTTTAATAGAATGTGGTAGTATTGGTAGTATTGCAGGTTATACTAGTTTTAATTACTGACTGAAATCTGAAAAAAATATTTTTAAACACAGGATATTTTCCACTATGAGTTCAAGCATTTATTATATATAATTATGTTTAATGCTTTCTTCTAACTACTTTTTCCTATGACACCCCAACTGTTAATTTAAACCTCAAACTGACTGTGATTCTCTACCTTGTATCTTTTTATATGCAGCTTGTCAGGTTAAAGGTGGGATGGAGCTGAGGGCCACAGACTCCTCCCTTCCTCTAAGCAGTCCTTCACTGTCACCCTCCATTAGTTCAACCGATAGCCTCAATTCTCCTGAGGTCACAGAAAGAGACAGGGAAGACCCAGACAGAGAATTAACAGGGAGCGCCAGTTTCCACAAATCTCTATTGAATGATGACAAGGAGGCCACTGACAGAGAGGGAGGAAAGGCAGAGGGAGGGCTGGGATCCACCACTTCTGGAGAAGGAAATGGAGTACACCCCTCCACGGCTGGACACATGGATCAGTCCAGACCTGCAGAGCAGCAGGGAGGAGATTTAGACCCAGCACAGGAAAAGGAGGTAAAAAAAGAAGAAGCGAGGGATGTGGAAGAGGCAGCAGAGGCTCTAGAGATGGAAGATGAGGGAGAAGAAGAGGAGGAGGAGAAACAAAAGAGAAGACTTGTTACTTTTTGTCCGGATGCTCTCCCAGTGGAGACCCTCGGCAGAGAGGAGGAGATTCAACATCTGCACCAGGAAGCTCTAGTAGAGGAGAAGATACATCCAGACAACTGGCTTTCCCAAGATATCCAGGTACTGATTTGACTTAGTTGTATGGGTACAAGTACACTGAATTTGATTTCAACCATTTTTTAAAGAGTTAAAGTCAAAATGAAAAAAAAATAATCATTATAATGAGGTACAGTGTTCTTGTTCGTAGTTTGTTTATTATGTCAGGAATTTGACATTTTTGTGTTGCAGAGATTCCTCCACCAGTACCATAACCAATACTGTAATTCTTTATTCTGCTAATAAGTTATAATTAGTCACTGGTGTTTTGGGCTTTTGTTCTTCAACAAATTGAGTGTTGTTGTGTAGTCCATGTAACTGGACTGTTCCTTGATTAAAAAAAAAAAAAAAAAACCCCAAAACATTTCTTGATAAACAATTGTTGCTATCATTTAAAGTATGTCACGTCCTTTTTCTCAGTTTTTTTTTTTTTTTTGTCAGTGGTGTGTTTTCGTTTTTTTTTATTCAACAAAATTGTAAAAACTACAAGTTTGTTTCAACATTTATTCATAGCAGGCAGACAGAGTACAGTGGATGGACAATGGATTTCTGTTTCCATAACAGTAAACTGATATGTAATTTATAATTACATTCCATTATCTCTGCAGGACAGTGATAAAAACTCTAAGGCTCTTCCTGAAGCTCACTTTCCTCAGGACACTCAAATGAAGCATCAGGAACAGGGTCGTAAAGGGAAAGAGGCTGAAGAGGAGGAGGAGGAGGAAGAAGAGGAGGAGGAAGAAGAAGAAGAGTATGAAGTAGAGCAAGCTGACCTCATCAGAGCAGCTGCATCATTGGACGACATGGCTAAACTGATCACGGTAGAAGAGGTGGGTACACTGTCATGTGTTCCCTTGGGTGAGTCAAACAGAGTGACCTTTAGTTTTTTCCACGAGACTATGAGTATTGGAGAGAATCTTATGATGTCACTGAATGCATGAGTTTATCCTAACATTTGTGCTGACATTCTATTTTGTGTATGTAGACTTTAAATGCAATGTGGTGTGTGGCCTGAATGAGTTGTATAAAAATTATTTTCTTCTCTTTGACTTTAGTGTTATCAAGGAAAAAAATTTGTTGGTTTAAAGAACAAAACTAATATTTGGCTTTTATTTACATCTGTTATGAAGCGCTTGTCTGACTACTGCATCTGGAGATCTAAGCCCGTTATAATGGACAGCATGGTGCCCAGTTGACAGCGCCTAATGGCATTACCTAGCCATTACTGTGATCGCCTGACTATAAATTTGTTTTGCAGACACAGAAGCCGATTTGACTTTAAACTCTCATGTACCCAGAAACTGTTGCCTGTATTATTATTTATTTATTTTTAGTTTTCTATTTTTTGTAGGACATTTGAATTTATTCTCTGTGTACATTTCTTTTCCATATTTCATACATTGATAAACAAGCTTATTGGCAGTTTAATCACTTTTTAAGCTCAAGGGGTGGTTACAGACTTAGTCCTATAAGTAACTCAAGAATAGGGGCAGACCCATAAAGAAAATAAACATAGCTAGAGAGATTCTGCACATACAGCTGAACTGGGATAGAACTGAGGCGCAGTAGAGTTCAGAGTACTGGCCTGTTTTTTTTAATCTAATACAGTATGTAGAGCAGTCAAGTTTTTAAAAAGCTCAGTTACTTTTTCTTCTGTTGTAAGGCCATTCAAGTGAATTTATAAATCCGCTTAGTCATTCATGAGTAGATGGGTGGATTAAATCCTTGAACCTGAGTGTTGTTGAAAAGGAATGTATGGATCCCATAGGTTTGTGGGGCTGCCAACTGAAGATTAGCCTATGTAGGATGTAACAAAATATCACAAAGCACAAGTTCTACTTCCACAATGATAGAGATACCCTGTCAATCCTCATAGTTTCTTTAGCTAAACACATTGTTAAATGTAACTTGCATGTAATTGCAATTTGTGTTAAAGTAGTATTTGAGCCCTTCACAAGAGAAAAGTACCTGGTGTGTGGTGGTTAATACTGAATGTTTTCGGAACATAAAAAAAAGGTTCAGTATTATTAATTTTGCAGTGTGTTTCCCTTTATGGGACAGGGCTGATCAATGCATGCTTTGTATTACCGTCCCACATACATAATGCTCTTCTTTATATGTGAAGAGGACTAGATCACTTAGTATCTGGTCCAGATTAAAAAATTATGCTCATCTCAACATATGAATTCTCCCAAACATCTCTTTGTCTTTTTGTTGTGTCTCAGATATCTCCTGCCCCTGGTCTGGTCTCTATATTGAAGAAGCGGAATGTGTGTGTTGACACTGTTACTATGCCTGCCAATTCAGAGCCTCAGGGGAGCAAACTACCTTCCAAAAGACGAGTCCGCTTCAGAGTTCCTGATGATGGTTTTGAACAGGGTAGGTTTTATGACATGCATTTATACAGATGTAGTCTTTAAACATAAAATCAGACTATCACCTTCCTAACACTTGGATTCTCAAGTTCATCCTTGAAGTCCCCACTGAATAATAACACATCCATTAGGAAGACATTGTCAGATAAAGTTGATGAATTCTAACAGACTTCCTTTTATATAGTATTAATCTCCGGCCCTGTCTTCTTTCCCTGTAGATGTTGGTGGAGGAGACTCATGTCTCCTTCTTTTCCTACTTTGTCTGGTTACTGTTGTGATCAGTATGGGAGGCACTGCCCTCTACTGTGCTCTGGGTGACACCCACTCCTCAGTTTGTCAGGACTTCTCCAGAAATGCAGACTTTTACATCAGCCAGATCCAGCGTGGAATAGCTCAAATCCAGCATTGGTTTGCCCCAGCCTCATAGCAGCAGGGCAGTTTATTCACCATTTGGAGCCAATGGCATCACTGAGCATGTGCTTCACCTGTTCTTCCTGGGAAAATGCTTTTTGAGGTAATGGTGTCAGGTAGCTGCCACAGGTCCTGTTTAATATGGATTATGTGGCAATTATACTGTCTTAATGGTACAGCAGTCAGTTATATCTCACAGTTTAAGACCTGGCCAAGTGTCACAGAGATGTCTCCTTACAACACTTTAAAACAGTTATTTAGAAAAAAAAACACTTAGAGACAGATCAAAACTAAAGAAGAAAGTAAGCAAACAAGAAGAACCATTTTATCCATGCCCCTTTAGTTCTGTCCAATTTAAGTAAGTTTTAAATAACTGAATGTCTCCTGTTGGGATGTCTTAAAGTTGAATATTTTACATTCGCATCCACTGTAGGACAGTGACACATTGGTTGATGAAATCCTCCATAGATGGAGTGGACTGGACACAAACTCTCAACTGTAGAAAAAAGAGCAGTAAAAACTGTTGTAACCTGAGAAGTTGTAAAATGATGTAAAATGTAGAGTTTATAAAAAGGGAGGGAATAGAGAAGCTCTCTCTGCATACTGCACATATGCGAAAGGCCCAATGGGCATTTTACAAACTGTTGCAACCACTGGTGTTGTTTTTATTGTTGGCATTTTTAAAATAGAGATGAAATTTTGAAATGAATGAACCATTCTTTGGTCTAATACTTGGAATGAAATTGTTATGTCTTAACAATGTCTTAAACCTTTGAATGAATATTTTGCCTTCAACATTCAACTTTGCTTTGTACCATTTATGAGTCATTTATAGCCAATAACAGACAGAAAAAGGTTGACATCTCAGATTTGAGTTTCATAAGAACAACAGATGCATTGAGTACATCTTGGGGGAAATGGTACATTTTATTAGAAATATCTGTGAACAAATTATTATTTGCTTAAAAACTTGCATATCAGGTGTTCAGCAGATGTTCTGATTAAAAAACAACACAAAAACAAAACTATATTCCCCATGTGTCAGCACATTTGACATGTCTGGCCTTTTTCTGTAAGTTTTCCACGGGAAATGTCTGCTATTGGTTCCACTGAGCTTGAATAGCACTGTTTTGTGTAGCACGTAAAGGAACACAGTGCATCTCTGTATATATTGTCAAAAGAATGTTTATCACATTGCACATGAGAAGGGTACGGCTTTTTTTTTTTGTTGTTTTTGTTTTTTTAAGATGCTGCAATATTCCTACAGGTGCTGTCCTGTCAACAGCTGATTAAATACAGGTTTTTTACAGTTTGGTTGAAAAATATTCATATGCGCCAGTTTCTGTACAGTTCAGTGTGAGAATCCACCTACCAATGAATATGATGTCCAGACAGATCACTCTTGAGCAGAAAAAGATTTAACCAGGCCCAGAAAAAAGGATGAAAGATGTGTAGAATTACTACTTACAACAAAAGCTCTTGAAAGTAATTTACCAAGATTTAATGGGATCATTTGACTAACTAATTTGGACTAACTGTGTTAGTTCAGCTATGTCTATGTTTTCTGTAAAGGTCTCTACTCTGCAGGTCATCCTCATTGAGTGTTTTCCCAGTTTTTATTAACTCAGAACACATTTTGCCACTAAGTGGCAGCAACGTTTGCCATTATTAGTCAAATACATATTCTAATACTTTCAGATATGGATGGAATACTTTGCTTGATCAGTTTTTCATAGGAGATGTTTTATTCTACTGAAGAAAAAAAAACATATTGTACATAAAAGCAACAGTCGTTTTTAACTTTTTCTTCTTTTTTTGTCTTTTTGTCCTTTCACTTATATGTTTTATTTTGATGCATTGCAATAGATGGCATCCTGCTAATTATTTATCCTATTAAAGGATGCCAAACCAAGTGGCCTAGAAAAACCGCGTATCTCCGAAAGATGCAAAAAAAGAGAATCTAGTTTCCTACCTATGCATTTTCAGTATTATCTTCAACTTATGGCCTGTCAGTTAAAAGAAATGGAAAAATCCTTGGAGATATGAGGTTTTCCCGGGGACCACAGGTTCATTCTTGTTTTTATTTGCACATGTCTTCTGGCTGGTTCAGTCGACTGTAACATTGAAAACATCTTATTTAATCTTATGGATTATTTGAATTATTTATAAGGATAAGGATCTCATGTATTTAGTTTAGAAGGAAAACAGGTGTAAATTCTTTATTCTGGTTTATTTGGGTTGTTTTTGGCTTAGTTTTTGCCATCATAGATCAAACTGCTTCCATTTCATTTATTTCATTAGGAAGCTTTTATAGAAATTATGCTTTTTAAAAATGGAAATCATTTTAAACCATAAACTTTGGTCATGATTATTGGTTAAATAAGGTTTCATCAGTTTGCCTTATTGACTCCTGTAGATGATCTGAAATTGGAGTTTGTTCTACTGCTGTCATCTTCACATCATCACTGTAGATTGTGATTTGTTTACAGGTACATGCACATGTATTTTACTTGGTCAGTCTTTAACACAGATTTATTAATGAATGTATGACAAGCAGTCTTTCTTATGTATGAATCAATATTGCTTATTTATGACAGGTATGTTATCTATTCATGAATGATTTTTCTTGGTTCTTGCAATTTGTTATATTTTGTTGTTTCTGAAAACTGCCTCCTTGTTGTATCTCTTGTTAAAGACATTGAAAAGTGTTCCTCACACTCCATTTTTTGTCTCTTTGTGACTTTGCTTGCCTGTGTTAATGTTAGCACTAAGATCAAAGTGAGTATCTAAAGTAATGAGAGGGGAGTAAAGATGATGTTTCCTCGTATGTCTTGAAATCAAGACAATATTTCCTTAAAAAAAAAAAAAGGACTCAGAGAGCACAGACTTCCACCATGGCAGATCAGCCCCCAATTGTGCCATGATTACTGCCATACTCCTAAATGAATTCCTGGGCAATTAAAATCTATACATATCTTTGGTTCACATTAATATTGTCTATGTTGTGGAGTTATATATGCATATGTTGAAATTGGCCCTATCTTGCAATGATAATCCTTCAAAAAATTTCTGGATCCAGATGTTGATCTGGATCACCACCAAAATATACTCATTTGTTCTTTGTACCAGTATCAACATGTCCTGAAGATTCCCTCAACTTTTTGAGTTATCTTGCTAAGACAGACAAACTCCAATGAAAACATAACCTCCTTGATGGAGGCAATAAGAGTCTCATTTGATGTCACATTGGGGCTGCAATCAGTGATCAGGCAGGGGGAAAGCCTAATTTTGATGAAAAAGCCTATGTTTTCCAAAGCAGACAGTGACTTTTCAGGGAAAAAATTGCTTCTGATATAGATATAACAAATAAAGACTGTTGAAAAACTGAGCCCTAGTATGGTTTGATATTTGCTATAATCAACTGAGCAGTCAATAATCTCTTAAATAGAGACACTGACAGTTGCAGCCTCTTGAATGGAATTTGCTTTGTATATCTTTATTACAATAACTACTATTAATACAGGCTTACAATTCAGTTCAAGAATCAAGTAGTTTATTGTCGTACATAACATAAACACAGTGGTTGTTCTTAGTAATGAAATTCTTACTTTGCTAGTTGCTGATGAACAATTTAAATAACTAAAATAATGGAATAAGCTTAATTCTTAAGCATATAAAATAAAATTAGTTCACTGTACAAAAAAGTTGAGTGAAATTAAAAAAATATGAAATTCAAATATAATTCAGAATCTGCAAATATTGTTTATATTCTATAAGCATACAAGCATTAAATTTACAGATCAAAATTTTCTGATCAAAAATGACTGAAAAGATATTTTAATTTGCACGTAAGGAGGCGCTGCGTGACGTCATGACGCAGTCGTTACGTCGGATGCGGAAATAAACACCACAGCCATTCACGTGGAGTTGGGCAAAGTGAACATGGCATTGAAACTGAAGCGTTTTGTGAGCCCAGGTAAAGGTAACGGGCTCCAGGCCACGGGAAGGGTCCGAAGGGGGGAGCTGCTCTTCTCCGCTGAGCCGCTGGCGATCTGTGTGTCCAAAAAAGTGTCCAGAATCATCTGTCACCACTGCTTCACACGGTAAAACAACACAGGCTTCTGTTCACATCCTACCTATGGCTTTGATGCGTGGATACTGTCTGTGCTTTCATGTTTTATCGAGGATGCACCGAATGCCGGTGGTCGATGAGCAATTCAGTATTGAAGACTGTAAACGAGAGCAGTATTTAGCGTCGATTTAATCCAAGCTTCAGTTAATTTGCTGTCTCTATTTGTTTGTTACCTACATTTATTGTTTGGTGTGTGTGTCAGTGATGGCGTTGATAGTTATTGAATGGTTATGATCATGTATCAACTGCAGTGTTAGAGGTACTAACCACTAGATGGCACAGGAACTCTGTGTATTTCTTTAGCCGAGGCAGCAGTAACCATCATCAATATCCAGCCTTTCAAATAAACAGGAGTCTAATTAGAGTAAGAGGGATGTGAGTGATGAAATATTTTGTGGTATCAATTCCCAAAAAATCAATTAAGTTTGCATTTTTTTGGAATTTATGTTGATCAAACAATGCCATTAAGGATGAATGCATCTTAAGTTCTAATATGAAGTTAGAAGCATTTAGAAAGAATGCACATTTAGAGAGAATGTAGACGTACACTATATTACACCAGATATGTTTGCAATGCCAGACAATATTAGAACAGATGCATGTGTTAGAGGTGATTCAGCCTTGGTTACAACTCAATTGGCTGCAGTTTCTTTGCTGTTTGCTTTGCAATGCTTTGTCTAATAGAGATGTTTTATCAAGCAAAAGTATGTTCGCAGAAGTATGACAATATAATGGGACAATAAGACCAGCGACATGTACAGTGTGATAGTCAGGCTTCTTATGTAGACAATACATGATACATCTGCTAATACATTGCAGTATATGTATTATGTGTATATGATGTCCACAAGACACCTCACTAATTGTGGAGAGCAAAACAAACAAACAATTATTTATATTATATTATATCTATTATATCTATTATATTATATCTATTATATTATATCTATTATGCAACTTTTTGAAGCGTGTGAGCTGTTGTTATACAGTATGTATCTGAGGACATCTGATATCAGAGGTGAATCTTTACTTTTTGGCTGTGGAGGCTGTCAGTATGGTTGTATTAAGGACTGTTTTCAAGGCTGGACATGCATATGATGTGTGACACAAAAATAATTACAGTTTAGATAAAAAATGTAGACCGTGAGAGAAAACCAATGTGTCACAAATAATGTAATATCAAGTTAGTTGTTTCATCAAAAGATTTAAATGGATCCCCTGACCCATTTTGGGCCAAGCAATGTGGAGAACAATTGTACTTGTGTACCAAGTGGACTTAATTAGCAAATTTTGTCTTTAAATTTATATTGCCAGCATTTATTATCAAAAGCCAGTTTATGTAGCCAAGGATCAGGACCACCAAGGCCTTCGTCTTGATCTGGTGTCTGATCCACAATGCACTTTTACTTACCCCTGCGGGTCGTGGGTCCACAAGACAACAAGCACATGTCTTCGGTTTGGGCTGGGTATGGCCGGACCCCATGGGTAAAGGCCCTGCCACCAGGCACTCCCCCACGGCTTCAGGGTAAATCCAGGTGACACTACGGGTGAGGGTACCCAGTCTCTTGATGTGGTCAGGGTCTTTTGAATCGCTCTTTGTCTGACCCTTCGCTTTCAATCTGCCAATCTGCAGGCAGATCAGGGCAGCATCTGCAGTGATGCGGAAGTTGAACCAGTTTGTTGTGGTGAAGTGGGAGCTAAGCAGACAAGAGCACCTCTCGATTTACCAGTTAGCTCTACATGCCAACCCTTCCCTATGGTCATAAGTTCTGGGTAATGTGACTTAAAGAATGAAATTGCAAGTACAAAAGGCTGAAATGAGTTTCCTTCGCTTCCATGTGGAGTTCAAACACATCCAGGAGGAACTCAAAGTAAAGTGGCCACTCCTCCACATCGAGAGGGGCCAGTTGAGGTGGTTTGTGCATCTAGTGAGAGTGTGTCCAGAACACCTAGGCTACACCAAGGAGATGCTGTAGGGATTATATCTCTCGGCTGACCTGGGAATGTCTCAGGATTCTCCTGTAAGAGCTGGTGGAAGTAGTTGGGGAGAGGGCGGTCTGGGCTCCTCTGCTGAGGCTGCTGCCCTGGGACCGCAAAATGGATAATTGGAAGAAGATAGTATGGTGTGGTATGGTATTCATTATACATGTTAGATTTTTCATTTGTTTGCACATATATGTGATGATATAAATGGTCTGAAATGTATGGTCTGAATTATGTGAAATGCTTTTGTTGTGCACCCAAGTCATCACAGAATTGACAATTTTAAGTTTAATAGACTTTTGCTTCAAGTTACTTAAATAGAATTAAAATAACTCAAATGAATAATTACAACCCCCGATGACAGAACCTAGCACTTAAATCCTCTGAATTCCAATAAGAAACCATGATGTCATTAGTCACATTGATCAACGCAACAGTACATCAATATTAGCTTATCTTTAAAAAAAAAAAAAATCTATAATTTGTATGTAAGAAGACATTTCACAGATGGGAATTGCAAATATTTTCTGAATTTGTATGCTTGGATTCATTGTCATTCAGAGATGATGTGTTGAGGAGCTGTAAGACTTCCAGTTAAACAATTTTTATGGTCAGTATGTATTAATAAGATGTCTTGTTTCCCTGGAGAAAAGAGGTGATTCATTGTGGCAAAAGCAAAATGATTTCTCTGAATTATTTTTGTGTAATTGCTAGTTGATCAACAAAAAATTGACCAACTATTAAGTAGCACCAATTCATGAGTTAATATAGTACTGCAACAAATCCGCTAAATCTGAGCAGAGATGTGTGTGTATCGTTTTTTTTGTTGTTGTTTTTTTTAAATACTGTGTATGATTCTGTGCCTTTCAATTACTGGAAGCTTCTCTGAGTAATTGGCTGAAGAATAGCTAAGAAATGCCCTGCAGGGATGTAAACATGTTGAATTACTACTACAACAACAGGGCACCATTTTTAATTTTTTAACTTGAATTCATGGCTTGAGCTGCTTCCTTTGCAGACCCTAAAATTCGATTGTGAAAGCAAAATAAACTTGTATGTGTTTGCAGGGGTTATGTTACATGACACATATGTTTGAGTTTTGCTTTGTAACTTAGTCTGGTGCAGCTCAGCATTGAACAATTAATTAAACAAGTGCTGCCGGGCACAACAAACCCAGGCCCCTTGCACACATTTTACCT
>JAPTYR010000018.1:21331120-21342914 GCA_029814505.1 Siphamia roseigaster | reverse complement strand
GATACTTCTACTTGAGTAATGAACATGAATACTTTTGACACCTCTGGAAGGAAGCATGATAGAAGACGATTAACGTCGCCCAAACTTTAATGCAATTGTCACATTTAAGTGGTCTTTGAAGATTTATAACACTTTCCTTCATTTGCAACATTCTGTTTGAGGCTGTGCTTGTGTAGAAAGCAAGAGTTCATGAACTGGCTACTGAAGTTGCCAGCTAGCTCTCTATGGAAAGTCAAGTACTGACAATAGCCTTATCTGGATTAACATCTTTAGCACCCCTTTTTGATATGCGGAGCGTAGTATGTCATTCATTCTAACATGTAACTCATCAAATTCATTTTATGTGTGTATGCAAATAGTAATACTGTAATTCATGTCGTGTAATGGTTGTTGCCTGCCATCAATGCAGTTGTCAATATGTGATGTTAGCTTGCCAAAGTGCATTTGTTAAAGGATTAGTCTGTGTCTGGCTAAATTGTCATTTTTATTTTTCTCAAGTTTTCACGGTAATGATGCTGTGCACATTGGTCAAATAAATACCCGTAAGGAAACACTCCAAGACTGTTTGTTCAAAACTGAGGGGCTGCTACACTCAGCATCTCTGCACTTCAATGAAAAAGCATGAAGTCATTTTCATCACCTCAGAACTCGACGGTCATTGGATAAATGCTATAATTTTGTGCTGGCCCCAGGCGGTCAGTGTCTCTGGAGGTGAATGGAGCTGTGGGCGGGGCCTCGGCCAGCCTGGACGCTGAGCTTCTGCATGACGATTGGTAGCCAATCATCCAATTTTCAGGTAGGTATTTCCAATTTCCAAGGTTGCCAGTTTTCAGATGTGCACCGTCACTTAATAGTTCAGCTCAGTGTCATCGTGGACTTTGCAGGAGAAGTTGGACGACAAACTGTAACAAACTGTTGGTATTTGCTCTGCAAAATTACTTATTCATTTCTGTAAATAAAATTCACTCGTAGCATTTCCTTGCTTCAATTTAACATAATTTTAACATTTCCTTATTGAGTCTCTGGAAAAGATGCCTACTTGGTATGATCGAGTCACAGAGCATTTTATAGAAAAGAAATTGACAAAAGGGCGTCAGGGCGGTGCAGTGGTTACCACTGGTACCTCACAGCAAGAAGGTCCTGGGTTCGATTCCAGCACCAGTCAGTGGTGTTGGAATTGCACTCACACCTTTCTGTGTGGAGTTTACATGTTCTCCTCGTGTCTGCGTGGGTTCTCTCAGGGTACTCCGGCTTCCTCACACCATCCAAAGACATGCACTGATAGGTTAATTGGTTAATCTAAATTGTCCATAGGTGTGGATGTGATAGTGATTGTTTGTCTATATGTTCAGCCCTGCAATGAATTGGTGTACCCCGCCTTCGCCCTCAGTGGCTGGAATAGGCTCCATGCGACCCCTGTGACCCTTGTGAGGATAAAACGGGTTCAGATAATGAGATGAGATGTTCTTTTATCATGTTTTTTGTGTACTTTGTTGTTTCTTTTCAATACATTTTTCTATTTCAGTCATCTGTTGTTCAATCATTCCTTTTATTTTCATCTGGATGTCCCTTTTGTTTATGTTAAACCACATCGAACTGCCTTTGCATATTAAATCTGCTCTGTAAGTTATTTGGAAAAAATCTTTATGGGGAAAAACCTGTCATGCCTATTTCTTCTTTTTATTAATTCCTCTGTCATTTCTTCTAGGGGGTCTGAGTGTATGGGCGGTTTCTCCAGAGGAGAGGGACAAACATGATCAGAAGTTTGACACCCTCTCCCCATCAATGGGTTGCATCTCAGGTAAAAATATGCACATTATAATATGAATGAATTTTGAATTGAATGAATAGTTTATTTTGGTTTGTACATTAATCACTACACACAGCACGACAACCATAACAAACACAAGAAAAAAAACAATAATAAATCTAAAAAAATCTAGTAAATGTGAATTGAAATGGCAGGGAATTCATTGAGAATGATGCATATTAATCAATACCACAGTCTTACACAAATGCATCTAAATATAAATAACTCATAAATACATGCATATCTTTGAAGGGTGTTTATTTGACCAAATTAATGCACACACATACTGTTTCCTTCCTCTTTGTCTTTTTCTAGGGGAACAGGCAAGGAAGTTTTTCCTCCAGTCTGGGCTGCCTGCCCCAGTTTTGGCTGAGATATGGTATGAAGCAAACACACTCTCCTGCTCACAATTATCTGTATTTTCAGATTTTATACCAATAGGTTTTTTGGCAGCATTCAGTCAAATTTCTCTCTCTTTTTTCTCTGACTGGCAGGGCCCTGGCTGATATGAACAAAGATGGGAAAATGGACAGGCTGGAGTTTTCTATTGCCATGAAACTCATAAAGCTAAAACTGCAGGGTACCCCTCTTCCATCTGCACTGCCAATCATCATGAAGCAGCCTCCTGTTCGTGCCCCCAGCCTCAAAGCCCCCACTTCAACAATGACCAGCTCACCTTATGGCACCGGTATGCTAACTTTATGTATCCAATGGAAACAGCAAAATTAAAACACAAAATACCAGAATTAAGACCTGACAGAGAGGTCAAAGCATGATCCAAATATTTCAGGTTTAATTTTTTTTTTAAATTTTGAATATCATGTGTGTGTCTCTCTCTCTCTCTCTCGACATATATATTAGGGCTGTCATTTTAACACGTTAATTAGATTGATTGATTAATTAATTACACTGCAAATTAACGCGTTACAAAAATTAACGCAATTAATTATTAGGTCCGGTTCATAGTTGACGCACACAAGCGACGCATCCAACGCACGGAAGTGACGCATGCGACACGCGCATGCAATGTAGTGACGCATGCGACACGTAGAAGCGGAGCTCGGAAACTACGTGTGTAAGCGACGTGTTTCTATGAAATGACTCATGATACATCTATTAGCTATGTTGAATTTGTGCATGGTGTCAACTTGAGAGAGAGAATTTATTTATGCTTTAATATTTTGAATATCATGTTGTGGGTGACACGGTGGTGCAGTGGTTAGCATTCGTGCCTCACAGCAAGAAGGTTTGATTTGATTTGGTTTAATTCCAACACCAGATGGGAGTGGGATTTTTCTCTGTGGAGTTTGCATGTTCTCTGCATGGGTTCTCTCTGGGTTCTCCGGCTTCTTCCCACCATACAAAGACGTGCACAAATAGGTTAATTGGTTAATCTAAGTGAGGATAAAGTGGGATCAGATAATGAATGAATGAATATCATGTCACCTCTGTAGTTTATCTAATGTGTGACTGTCTCCTAGGTTTGGCTCCTGTGCCTTTGATGCCTGGGACAATTTTGACCCCTATCCCCATTGGAGCCACTGGCCTCTCACCTTTGACACCAATGGCGGGCCTCGCTCCTTTGGTTCCAACAGCCACAGGCCTCAGCCCTCTTGTAGGCTCCAGCTCCACCTTACCCCTAATGCCCCCTGTGGGAGCCGCCACACTGCCAAACGGCACCATTGGAATTCTTCATCCAATACCAACTGGAGCCTTGGCCACTGGTATGTAGGATTCTCATTCAGACGCTTTTCCCCATGCTGTGCTACTGTGTGTCAATGTTGGTGACAAAAACACGGGTGCTATGATACACACATACGAATCACTCCTTTCATAATGTGCACAGTGATGCTTGTTTTCTGTATCTGCTGTTACTATTAAAACTACTGAAGAGTGTTGAGCTACTTTTTGTATTGGAAGGTATATGAGCATATCAGCAGAATGAACTCTTAATTTTTGGTGTAGAGTAAAGGAAGTGAACTTGTATAGGGTCATTCATTCTGGACTGGTTCTGCAGAGTCAGGTCTGTCTGCCTCAATTTCCATACAAATAGGCTCGCTGTCCCTGAGCCAACAGAGAGGTCTGTCCTCCCATTACAGAAAGTCATTGAAAATAACTACAGCAATTACATTTATTTAGTCATTTAATTCAATTCTCTCTCATGTAATTTTAATCATCAGTGATGGTGTGAAAAATATGTGATTGATTTACTGTTACTAATCAAATTGTTGGTGATTACAAAGGGGCTACAATCAAATATTAAAATTTTGGTTTCCAAAAAAAAAAAAAGGGTTTCATTTATAACAGTTTGTTGATTCTAGCCTGGCATGGCCCGCCCCTTTGTACTTCTTTCAGTCATACATTAGGGAATGCTCTAATACGAAGCGATTATTGGGTGGGAGGAGTGAACTCGGCTCTGGTTTGAAACGATTGGACCTGCTCGAGTGTGTGAAGCTAGCAACCGTATGAGCTTACCGGAAGTTGTGTACGAGGTAAACAAACCATCCCCCACTAGTGAGCTCACTCACATCGGTTGTTAAAACAAATTAACTTACCGTTTATAATTAAGATGGACGGACTTCATCCACGACTACACTGAGGATGTTATCTTCATAAAAAGTTGATGATAGCGTTCGTCGCCATTTGGGGTTCAGTAGCAAGACTCTGGGCTCCCAAACACCAAACTGAAGCATCCTGTCATGAGCGCCCTATCCCCAACCTGCCCCGTTCACTTATTGGATGGTTGCCTGGTAACCGTAATAAACCTCTCCCATTAGCGCATTCCCAGACCCTTGTTCAACTGAAAGAAGTACAAAGAGGCGGGCCATGCCAGGCTACATTGATTCTATTGTGCCATATCTTTTGGCCATACAGAGTTATCTTCTTTTGGCAGATATCATGAAAATCCATTTCAGGAACAATGGTTCACGTGCCAGTATACACTCTCATATTCATTTTTTGTTACATTTTAACACACTTTTCACTCCCTCTCATATATGCCAATGAAACTAATGATCATTTTTCTAATTAGTCTGTCTTTCATGTCTAGAACCATCATGTAACTGTTGATGAATATGCTTGTAATTAGTTTTAGTGATTGTGCTTTGTAAAATAAGACTGTTTATAACAGTCCAATCTTAACTCAGTTAAAGTGTAGAACTTTTAATAAACCTTTGACAATAATCAGTGTCTAGTTCTCGCTTGAATTAATTATTTGAGCAATTCCAGCTCCATTTACTAGTTAAAACCATTTTCTATGAAGTAATCAAAAACTATGTAAAATGTGATGAATTACTTTGAAGTATAATAATAAGTTTTACATTTTTAACGGGATAACTGTAATTAGAAAGTTTCACATTCCAAAATGAAGCCTAGTATCCCTTTTAAATTGTGCGTGTGTGTTTGATACATGTATTTTCAGGCCTTCCTCTGTCCACCTCCTCTTATAACTCTCCAGTAGGACGCTCCTCTTCTCCTGCTGGTATGAACAAGCCCTCACCGCTGCTTGACCTGGGATCCAGCAGGTAATGTAAACATACACAGCCTTTGTAGTTGAGAAGACCTTCTTTCTGCCTTTTCTAAGGCAAGGCAAAAAAATGTTATAGTACATTTCATGTACAGGACAATTCAAAGTTCTAATACCAAAACCAAAGGTCACAGCATTTCTTCCTTAATGCTTCAGTCTCCTCTTAATTTATTACCTGATTTTTACCTGATTCCTCAATTTTTAACCAAAAGCTAAACATAAATTCTCTGGTTGTCTTCTCTTCAGCACACATGGATCTTCCTAGAACCCATCAGCATGTGTATTGTGTTGTCACTGTTTTTGTTTCAGTTCCACTTCCTCGTCTCCCTCTGTGATGTCCCCCATGCTTTCTGGGCCCAGTGACTGGGCTGTGCCTCATGCCTCCAGACTGAAATACAGACAGCAGTTCAACAGCTTGGATAAACAGATGACAGGATACCTCACTGGTACGATGTGTGCATTAGTGTGTAGGTCATAGAAAACCAAGTTATGTCTGGAATGCAGGCGTGGATGCTCATGAAAAAAAGCAGCAACGATTGCAGTTACCTCTCTCTTTATTTTTTCTTTTTTTAAATTGTGTGTCAAGTCTTAGCTGAGGAACCAGAAGCTATTTCTGCATGAGCTGTGGGTGTGTTCAAGCACACATAGTTTCTCAACACACATAAGTCAAGTATGGATTTGTCTTCTTGTTTTGTGACTGTAAGCCTTGTTTGACCTGTTCTGATAAAATAGCTACAGTGCAGGCTTACAGATGATTTCCTTGTTACAGTGACATTACACATTATATATATTACATAAACACCCAATCTTCAAATTCTATTCTATTTTGATTTCCTGCCTCTCATAATTGTCCACAGCTGCATGTCTCTTTTGCTTTGCATGAAGTGAACAAGAGCCATATATCAAATAATGGTGTTGGTCATTCACTGAGAATCCTTGTATCATCAGCTCTTCTATTCAAGACACTCAAAAACGGTTTACATGTTGGATGTAACATAGTACGTTTCAGCACACGCTGTATTGTGTAAACTGATGTACACTCATGAATGCACACACCCTTCCCTGCATACTCCCACCACACCTACACATTTGTCCCATACATTTTGCTCTCACATTTACGACACTTGATTTTGTTGGCAGGTCAACAGGTGAGAGGAGCCATGGCAACCACAATGCTGACTCAGACACAACTGGCCTCCATCTGGTAAGAATATATTGTGTGTTTCTGCATGCCTTATATATCCCACAGTATTCTTATTAAAAAGGCATCCTTATTTAACTGGCATGGGAATATGCCTTTTCAAATTACAAGTTTACAATTCAAGGCTGTTTTTTATTGAGTGCTGTGAAGGACAGCAAACTTCATTTGAGCATTGAGGTCATGTTGATATAAAACTGGAAAAAACCTTGAATAAATGAGCAGTCAGAGGACAGTACTGTCAGAGATTGTTCCTTCTTATGCCCTCCGATTGTACTCATTCTGCAGGACATTAGCTGATGTTGATAAAGATGGAAAACTAAAAGCAGAGGAGTTTATTTTGGCCATGCATCTTGTGGATATGGCAAGGAATGGACAACCACTCCCTTTAACATTGCCAAATGAGCTGGTGCCTCCCTCACAAAGGTAGGTAAAGTAAAAAGCACTAAAATACTATATAGGTCATAGAATCCTCGTCTTCAATCTGTGATTGAACTATGCATTCTGTATTCCAGGAGTACAATGAACGGATCAAGCTCTTCTGTCTATGCAGCTCTAATCGATGACTTGGACATTGAACCTCCTCAGAAAACCAAGAGCAACTGTTAGTATTGACACTACCAAAACTATGGTGTTGCATTCATATCATTAACATCAAAACATTCATTCATTGCAATAATTAATTATTATCAATAAATAAGCATGGTGTCTATTTGAGAAAGATGTTAGCTTTAAAACGATTCATGTTTCTCAACATACCTGAATGAAACATCTTTTCTATTCTTTACAGAACTTTTTTTGCTGCAGTTTATAAATATTTCTGAGCCATTTTATTGATGCCTGTCATGACTGTCAATGATTTTTTTTCCCAGTGGTGCCCCTCACTGACTTGTTGCTCCCTTGTAGCTTGTAGCACTGAGTTATTGTGCAAGGGACTTGGTAGTTAATGTCTGCATGTGTGAAACATTTTGTCATATTTGCAGTACATTATATATATTTTGGCTACAAAATGCCAGTCCAATATTATAAACCCTTACAGCATATAACGGCACACCTCAAACCAACCTAAAACAGACTTTTCTTTATTATTTTTGTTTCCTTCTGTATGGTCAGTAACATTTGAGGATAAATTCAAAGCAAACCTGGAACGAGGGAATGCAGAGCTGGAAAAAAGGCGGCAGGCTCTGCAGGAAGCAGAGAAGAGGGAGCAAGAGCGACGAGCTCAAAAGGCACGAGAGGAGCAGGAGAAGAGAGAGAGAGAGGCTCGGGAGGCAGAGGAGAGGAGGAGGATAGATGAAGAGAGGAGGCTGGAGCGACAGAGGGAGCTGGAGAGGCAAAAAGAAGAAGAGCGACAGAGAGAGATTGAAAGAAAAGAGGTAGGAGAGCATCTCTTGTTGAAAACTTTCTTTAAAGCCACCACATAGAGATGGTTGTTCCTTTTTTGTTTTTACTGTGTTTATGTTTATTCCAGGCTGCACAACGGGAGCTTGAGCGCCAGCGGAAGGAAGAGTGGGAAAGGAGGAGGCGAGGAGAGCTCCAGATAAAGAGGGAGCAGGAGCAGGATGATATCATCAGATTAAAAGCAAAGAAAAGGAGTCTGGAAATGGAGCTGGAAGCTGTGGTGAGTACTGATGAGACTAGGAAGAAGTTGACAGTTTGTCAAAGCCATGTGCTGCAGTTAAATAGGTTGTCCCCAGTTGTACTTTAACAGAAGTGTGTTTCCATGTTTCAATACCTCAGGGTAACAAGCATCGGCAGATCTCAGACCGGTTACGTGACATCCATAACAAGAAGAAGCTTCAGAAGACTGAGCTTGATTTAACCAGTCAAAGAAGAGACGCACGCCAACAGGAAATCAACAGCCTGCAGAAACAGCTTGAGGTGTGTGTCAGTATTTTTAATCACCCATATTTCCTGTCTTTTCCCATTTTTGTTATATCACAGTGGTACAAAGATGGTACAAAGATGGTACAATTTTATAGTCAAATATTTGCATTGCTTCCTAAAAGTGTATAGTATATTAAATATTTTCCCAAATAATGTCTTCCAGTGATTAATGGCTTATTGCTACTGACGTATTTCCTCTCAATCAGGAATTCCAGAGGAAACTGAGTCATCTGACTCCAGAGCAAAGGAGGCTGAGTGAGAAACTCAAAAACATGGCCCTGAACAACCTGCCTGGTTAGTGTTGAGTCACATGAGGTGAACAGAGAATTAGATGACAGACAAGACTGCACATGTACAAGAGACAAAACAGAAAATAGCCAAATTCAAAATACAACAAGTATGGAATTTAATATATTTTTTAAAGTTTACATTAGAATAATCTAATATAATGTCCAACCTTTTCACTTAAAAATTTCTCAAGCATTCTGAGTTTAGATTTTCTCAAAATGTTTCAGTGTTTCATAAAAAAAAAAAAAAGTCAATCAATTTTGTTATATATGGTTCATTTATCCCATTTACAAACATTACTGGTTAATCCTATTTATGGCAGTTTCATCAGTATCCACTAACGTAGCATGAATATATATCACCAGATATTACATGAAATCAAGTCAATGGGAGAGAGAGGTTTTAATTGGCTCATGATTATCTATTACTTCACATCATATATGACTGTGTCTTGTATTGGGTGCAGAAATTAATCCTTTTTACTGTTTGCAGTGTCTACGATGTCTACGATGAAGGTTGGGGTCAAAGAGAAAAATGCATCTTGCATGAATCTTCGTGACCAACTGGAAGCTCTAGAGAAAGAGACTGCTGCAAAACTTGCTGAGATGGACCGGTATAACAATGATATACAGGTAAGTCACCAAAGTCTTATTGATAAAGTAGCGTTTTATGACACTGGTTATTTCATTTATCAAAAAAAGATTTAACTCAAAACCTTTTTATCCAAGTATAACTAAAAACAATTGGATATCTTGCTAGAAAAATGTGAGATGTGTTTTTCAGTAATAAAAATCTTTGGTCGCAAATACAAAAGCATTTTTGTCTTTATCACTGTGTCCTTAGAAGTCTAATGTCTTACATTCTCACTTATCAGACATACAGTACATATCTGTCTTTCAATTTAAGCTTCTCTTGAGGAATTTCCAGTTAAATTTGTAGCAGTCTGTAAAAATAACTTTTCCCTTTTTTGCACTGTGGGTTTCTTTCCTTCCTTCCTTCCTTCCTGTCCTGGTACTTTTAGAGGAACAAATTAACTCATTTCTAAGGTGTGCACTGCATGTTTACTGTAGCACAAACATTAGTACTTTCAACCACTGCTTGGCCGTTGATGACTTACTTTGTTTCCTCTCCTCTAATCATCCCTTCCCGCCCACCTTATCATCCCTAATCATCTTTCCTGACTTTTGATACTGATTCCACCCCTTTTGTCTTCACCCTTTTCCTCTACTTTCCTTCTTTGTCTTTGTGCTCTTTGCTGTAATGGATCCTTTTCTTCTTGTTCATCACATACTCCTTGCCCCATCCTTTACAGTATAATGATGCTGAGGACTCTATGCTTCAGGTTGTCCTCTGTCTGATGGCCTGCCTCCGTAACCTCTTCTACCTACTAAAGGTTTTCTCTTAATTACTCATTGTTGTGGTTAGATTTTTGTCTTCCGTATCTTATTCTAATCTTCTTTATTTGTTTCATATTCCTCCATTGTTCAGTTACCTTGCCTGGTGGTGGTTTGACTTTCTTGGTTTTTATTATTGTTCTTTCTTTTCTTAGCTCACGTCCTCTCTTTCTCTTTACATGTTTCCCACACCATTTTACTAATTGCTTAGTATCTTGCCATGTGTGTATATGTCATTGGTACCCTGTGTGTTAGATTAGCATATCTTCTCCACTGTTGATAAATATGTTTTTTGTCCAGGAACTGAGAGAAAGCCAGAAAAAGCAGCAGGCAGCATTAGAAAAACTACAGAGCATCAAGGAAGAAAAGCAGCGTGAACTAAAGCAAAGGAAGGAGCAGGAGGAGGAGAGGAGAAGGGAAGAGGAGAGGAAACGACAAGAGGAGGAGAGGAGGCGTCGGGAGGAGGAGGAAGCTCAGAGGTATTCAACTTCCACACAGATTCTATGTCAAGACAAAAACATATTGAGAAATGTGTGTTTAAAAAGCTGTATTGGGTAAATTCAGTGAGTTGTTCCCAAAACATTATACATGTTGGATGCTAATCATAGAAAGTGAGAAAAATGAACTATGTGCAGTAAAATGTAATTGTGGAGTTTTGTTGATAAGATTTAAACTTTTAGGCTTTTCAGTCAAATCTTTACAGAATGTTTCCTTTAGTGTCAGGTTTGTGTTTATGACAAACTGAAACAGATTTTTCAGTTTTCAATTAAAAATTCTTTGTGATTTGAGGACATACCAAAGCCATGATGACACACCCCATCCTATATCATTTACACACTATGAAAACTGGAGTGCATTCGAAACAATGTTTCTCCCTCTTGAGTAGCCAGTTATTTTAGTCAGCAATACGTATTTGTGAGCTGCATTTTCATGTATATCATACATGTTGACATGCCCCTGTTTAAAGAAAAAGGTGTGTCAGCAGCATCGTTCCCAAGCAATAATGCAAACTGCTGTACATGACGCAAAAAATGCATTTCACCCATCTGAAAAGACCCAACTAAAAAAGATCAATCTGTTGAAGTTTGAGCATTATTTCAGATCATTTTCTCACCATCAAGCTGCCTGTACTTATTAAGTGAAGATTTGACATTGGTCTCCTCAAAACCACCATAAAAAATGTAAATTCTCCTAGAAGAAGATGGTAGTTGTGGTTTACAACCTTTTTTGGCTCGTAACCCCATTTTAACATCCCACATTTCTGGCGACATTTTTTTTATACTAGTATTAATTTGTCTTTGATTATGTAATAGTTTGCTATACCATGCTGCAAATAAACATTCATTTTAGAAGACATTTAGGCTGTATAATGAATATTAGGAATGGAAGCAGAAAAGCCAGGTCTAAATTACCGCACAAAGTGAGAAATTTATTTTCCTTCGTCAGTTCAGCTTGTATTTATAAGGTTGACAATTAATATTGAACAAACAATGACTTAAACTATGAATTATGAAAGCACTATAGCATTTGAAACTGACCAGAAAAACACCGAACAGAAAAACAGTACCACAGTGCTACAGTTTCAGACTCACAGTTTGTCATGTTTTTTTAGACGCGTCCCACGCATCTCTATAAGAGGCTTTGTATGTCCGTTGGTCCGTCGGTCCGTCACGTCGTTGGTCCGTCGGTCC
>JAPTYR010000018.1:21239520-21249647 GCA_029814505.1 Siphamia roseigaster | reverse complement strand
GTGTGTGTGTGTGTGTGTGTGTGTGTGTGTGTGTGTGTGTGTGTGTGTGTGTGTGTGTGTGTGTGTGTGTGTTGTTTTGTACACAGTTGACAGGAATGCAAACAGGATTCACATTAAACCACACACTGTTTTCCTCAGACTGATAAAGAAACAGGCTGATCTAGCCTTTGTTTTTCATTTGGGCGGTACCAGGTGTTAACCCCATAAATGTAACAACGCCCACAAACAAAATAAACCACAAATGTAATAACAGTTTGCAGCTTTTAACATAATAGTCCCTCCAACTTTCCCAGAAATGTAATACTTCATTTTCCCACGGAACGCTCGTAAGCTCATACATGGTTCAAACACAGACTTCTATTAAACTTAATGAGAATAAATAATATCAAGTGATTTCTGAAGTTCTTATAATAAAACCTTCACAACTTTTTTTGCCTGTTCTGTTTTGTTCTTCTATTTGTATTTGTAATTTAAACACCTAATTCATCTGGAATTGGTGTCATGTGGTGTAACTGCAACATTAGATCATTTAAGACAAGCAAGTTTCCAAAGAACAAGAATAAATGGGAAGTAAAAGAAAGATGAAATTTGTGGGAAGTGATTACAATTTCGAAAACTGAACATTTTTACTGTCCTGAAAAAATACTTATGTTTGTGGGAAATGAGGTAGTACATATGTGGTAGACAACTGTTATTACATTCGTGGGATTTTTAGATATAAAAAAATAGATATAATTTTTATTGTATTTATGTTCATTACATTTGTGTGGTTAAGGTCACCAAAATCCATTGTATTGTGGACTGTATTAAATGTAGATATCACATGTAATACATAAAGTAACTTAAATATGGTGTTTAGCATTATATAGGTTTATTATGTTTTAATAACCTTTGTAGTGCTTTAAATCATGATAGGATTATCAGGGTTTCTGTTAGAAATTCATTTCAAACTAAGTATTTTCAGTTCATTTGGGAGGATCTATAATATTCATAATTCAGTTTTCATTAGTACATAATTATGCTCTCCCTTATAATGAGGCCTTTATATCTATATAGGAAATGTTTTATCTCCTATGACGTCAGTTTTGTAGTTTTTTCCATTTGATATCAGGTGCAGTCCCATCACCTGAAAATATCTTAGAGTGGCCTATAGTTAACGCCCCCTAACCCATAAAGACCTAAACAACCACTGGTGAACAGCATCCACTAATATATTTAATACCTGTTGATCCATTAATCTGTCAATACGTGTAAATAATTGCTGTAAAATACAGGTCATCATCTTTTCGTGGTCATCAGATATGACCCATTTGAACATTCAGAGGCTCTGTAGTTACCATGGAAACACTGTCATCTTTTACAACATTGCTTGACCAGTAAAACCCATGGAGTTTGATCAATGACAGTGGATGGAGATGGTTGTTTTTGCATTCAGTTATTGATATGTTTGATGAAAAAGTCTCTTTTTATTCATTGTTCTCTGCTTTGGTACAATAACACTTCATTTACTCTGGGTTTCCATGAACATCCAAATAAAATATAGCAAATTAAATATAAGAAAATGTATGATTTACACCGAAAAATGCAAAGTACAGAGGATAAAATTATAAATTGGAAACTGACAAGTGGTACTGGGTTAAATAAACCAAGAGCAGATTAAACTGGCTCAAAGAAGGGTGTCACAGTACTTTATCTTGGCCTTCAGTTGTATATAACTGGACATCGTCCTGTATTTGCTTTAACTATGTGGTTCTGTTGGAAGAGGGATTTTTAATCGCCATGATTTAAAAAAACAAATTCCATTTGGCTGTAATCTGCAAATCCACTCCATAACACTAATTATCACGCACTGAACCCACTCATTCCTCAGCATGTTTCATGTGTGCTGATAAATTATTTCATAATCAGAATAATGTACGAGCTATTACAGGGACTATGTATTCCGTGTTGTGTTTCTCTGTGCTCTGAACATGAATGGTGCCGGTGGTATATAGTAACAGGCTTCACTAAAACTTCATGTCCGTAACTTGAGCAGTGGGACGGCCAGAGGACAGAGGCAGACAGCAGGACATTTCTTATTTATGACAGTATGTCTGCATATGAAAGCAGGGACAACCAGCTCACTCCCTCACGCGACAGACACCAACACCGCTGTGGTGTTTTTGTGAATATATGAGAAGTGAAGGTGACACGAGTTCAAGAATCACAAGCTCCATGACTGCATCACTTTTATTACAAAAAACAGTGACAAATAAATAGAGCAAAAAAATGTAAAAATATAATGTTTAAAGAGATCTGTGGGGGAAAATGCCATAGCAACATGTTTGTTCTAGATAGTAGTATGCCTTAAATCAGATTGGTCCCTGTTTTGGTGAATTGATATGAAACATTTCACAACATATAGCACCGTTGTGCGGTCATCAGCGGCGGTGACCGTGTAAATCACAGACATTTCACATGAATGTAGGACAGACTTAAACAATGGATCAACTGAATCAGCTCCGGATCAGTTAGAAAAGGGCCACTGCTTACAGTTTCAATTCATATAAATATATTATATTAATTTATACATTGTACACTAGAATGGCTCTATAGCACATACACAACTCAGGTAAACACATGAAGTAAAGGCCGCTGACCATTTTAAAACCAAGTCAAAACCAAAAGCGGTGGGGGATTGAAAAAAAAAAAACAAAAACAAATGAAGAGGGTGTCGTTTTAGCTGCACAGCTGAAAATACAAACTTTAAAACCAAGGTGATTCTGTGCAGAAACCTGTGCTTTAGTAAATTAACCTGCCAAAGATATGCAAACTCACATCACTTTCTCCTATGTTTCTGAAGGCAATGGGATCATTTTTTTTTTTTTACAATCTTAAGGAGAAAGTGAGCAGAATGTCAGTATCATTGTGTTTGGAATCGACATATGTGCAAACATTCAGTTGATTTGACTTGAGAATGCAACCCTGAATTTACAACAGATTAAGCTCGTTTTGCAGCATCAATGTAAAAAGTCATTATCTGAACGTCTACCTAATTGTGCCAAATGAAATGAGAACATGGACGGGGGTATGCGTCGGGCATGTGGGATCCTGGCTAGCGCACCAGGAGGAAGGTGAGTCCAGCGAGGCCGACCCCAGCAGCAGCAAACAGAGCCGTCTTCATGGACGAGTCCTGACTCACTTTTCTGGCATGATGAGAGAACTTACAGAACCCCTCCTACAAAAACCCAAAAACAAAAATACACACATTAGTCTGACAGTAAACGGCTCTTTTAATACATCATAAATAATTAAATTCTCTTTACTTTTGCAAGTCTCATGTAATTAGTTTCATTTTTACTTTGAGCACTTGACTCCTTTCACTTTACTTTTTGGTGTACGTTTTTCTAAGTAAAATGAGAAAAGACTGTTTAAAGAAGCACAATGAAAGAATACATGACATCAGTGTATTACTTATTTAAAAGAAGGCCCACATTTTATTTATAGAATTCTTGTAAACTGTGAAAATGGCTTTATTAGGTGTGAAGAACACTAACATTTACCAAAGGCTGACACCCAGATTAACCCAACACTGGAAGCTCAAGGTTCTTCACAGTACATTTACACCACTTTCGTAGCATGATTCAACAGGTTCAACCTTCGAGTGCTAAATACTGTCCATCAGAGCGCTGAGATGCATTCAGCTACATACATTCACCCCAGCGGTGGCTTTGTTTCTGTGTTTTTCAGACTGAAGCCACAGATTCACCCTGTGTGTGCACCTGCTCTCCCTCCAGGTGTTTTCTACTTAACTGCTGCTTGTTTTTCAAGTCGCACTGTTAACTTTCAATGCAGCTAATGCCTCATTCAGTGCACTGAAGCTTGGACTGTTACTAAAGTCCATCTGGCAGAGCTGGTTATGTGTCTGTTGAAACCAGCTGCCAGCTGAAGAAAGGAGGGGTGTGTATGTTTGTGTGGGCGTTTGGGAGGGGGGCCCAGGCGAACCCATTCACAAAAGCAGACATTCAGGCTCAAACTGTTGTGTTCATTTTGGTGAGACTCGTGGGTTTCTTCATAACTATCCCTATGAGTTGTTCCAGTAAATAAGCCACACTAGACAGGTTTTGGATTATATTTGTCCTTTAAATGACTGAGTCAACCAAATTCCAACGCAATAATGTCTGACAGCATTGTCTGTGTTGAGCCATAACAAAAAACTAATGATCCAAACTGACGCTGAGGGTTGCCATGACCCTGATTCTTTTCAAGTCGTCATTCCTCAGATTCTTGCCCGGTGCTGCTCTACAGTCCATATAATCACAGCAGCCACACGTACGAATGCTCTCCCACTGGAACAGAGTACAATCTGAGAGCCACATCTAAACTAAGCACTGGCTGCGCTTTAAGCCACGTTTACGCTTTGATCTGAATAAATACTCAAACAGGAAGCAAACACGATCCTATCAAACTGGGTGGTTTCCGATTCTGTCACTTTCACTTTGAGTCTCGGTGGGACTTTTTTTTCTTTTTTCTGTGCTCGAGATACAATCAGAAAACCTTATCTACAAGCGTCTCCGTTTTCAAGCTAATCGAGTTGGTAGCACCTGCATGAAGGATGAGTCAGTTTGTTTGTTGTCACATTGCATTGACACCTACCCAGCCATCGTTCTCCAGCAGCCAGTCTTTCTTCTCCTCTCCCACGTAGTCAGCTATGGTTTCTGCCAAGCCCCAGTATTTTCCAGGCACCTGTTGAGGGTCCAGCCCCGGTTTCGTGCCCTTCTGCTCCATCAGCTGTCTGGCCAGCACCCCGGTAAAGGTGAAAAGGGACACAACCCTTCCCCAGTTTAAGTGTCCATCGCCCACCAGCTCCTCCATCACCTTCCTGAGGCTGGAGCAGGGGTCCGGCCCACACTGCCTCAGGAAGGTCTGAGCGAGGGAGAGGAACCGAGCCTGGTGCTGCGCCTCCATGTCCTGGGCCAGGAGCCTCATGGCAGCAGCAGACTCGCTGGGAGGTGGAGGGGCCGCCTGTGGGCCTGTGCAGCACAGGACCATGTAGTCCTCTGCCATAGCCAGGGTCTCTTTCCACAGCCCACAGGACATTTTCTGCCACCAAAGAAAGAAGACAACATCACTTAACCCTTAGGGATCCCTCAGGCCTTTTTTTTTTTCATATGGTGATCATCATGTCTGCGTGACAGCTCATGGTGTCCTGCAGAAATGTTTCTTTAGCCCCCCCCCCCCCCAAATCTAATGTCATTTTCTTACAGATCTACTATATAGACACATTTTCCCTCCCTCTGGGGCCCCTCCAACAATACTGCAAAGCATTTATTAATACTCAAGAGTTTAAGCCAGTTTGAATACATGACATCACTTGTTTTCTTAAAAAATTAGGGTCTAAGGACAGGGGATTCCCAGGACAAGCATCATTTACTTCATCTACTGTTTATTTATATCCAGCTAATTCTATAAAGCCCTCCAAGGCAACCTTGTGGTGATACAGGGCTCTACAAATACAAATGAATTAAAAAAAAAAAAAAAACAGTAGAAAATATGAAATAATTTCCATTTAATGCAAAGTGGAAGGATGTGACATTTAATATCGGTCTTGGGTATAGAAATTGGCAATACCACTCATTTTAATGCATTGGTGGTTTCTGTTTAGTGCAAAAATCCCTCATGGGAAAAAAATGCACCATCTGAAATCAGATTTATTTTTAAATCTTACACAAACAGTACTAACGTAATGAAACCAGTGTGGTTGCTACTGACTGACATACACCCACCCCTTCCCATCACCACTCATTGCATAGTCAGTCTTTTTTTTTTTTTTTGTGTGTTTTGACATAAATAACAGTGACATGCATTTAAACAGGCATTTTAAAGGGTTAAAATCATGAAAAGATTGGATGGTTTTGGTAGCTTGGAGGACAGCTGAAGTGACATTTAAGCAGAAAAATATGCCTTTATGATAATTTCGTAGCAGGTTTTTGTACGTGTACATTTTTTGGCTTGATGGTAGTAAATTAGAAGGATAAGATTATATACATGCAGTTATACACAGTATAATGCACAGTGAAGTGTGTTTTGGTATGTGCAGGCAATGGTAATATAGACTAATTACATGGAGCACAAAGGAAAAATGTATATGTAGAGAAATGTACATTAAATGGTCTTATATTAATGCAGGGGTCTGAAACATGCAGCCTACCAAAGGTTCCAATCTGGCCCATGGGATGAATTTACAAAGTGTAAAAAATCCACAGTCAAGACTGTGAAACTCATTCCACATACAGACCAATATGAGCAACAGTAAAAATAAAAACTTAACCTAAATAACCGACTCCATATTTTGTTCTTTATTTCATGTGGGGAAAAATGATCATGCTGATCAATAAAGAACTTAAAATTGTCTTGTTTGTTCTTTCATAATTGAATAACATTCAATTACAAAAATACTCACCTTTACAAATCACCTTGTAACAATAAAATGTGAATAACCTGAGCAACTAGAAATGTCTAAAGAAGTTTAAGCACAATTTGAATAATGTTCTTCCTCTAATAACGTGCTTATAAATATTGTTAAGATTATGTAAAATATTGTTAAAATTACACTTATTTTTCATAAATTAAATTTTTCACGTTATTCGCATTTTTTTGTGTTTGGACAGCTTATAAAAGTAGTTATTTTCATAATTAATGTTTTTCTTTTTTTTATATATTAAAAGACAAAAAGGGGAGATTATTTAAAGGTTACTACGCTTTTATTTAACTCAAACCTGAAAGAAAATGAGTTTAAAACCCCTGAATTAATGCATAAGGATCCATGAATATATTATATTAATAGTCCAATGCAGTTAATAGAATTTTTAAAATACCACATCAGTGTTAATATTTCCCTCTTATTATTGCAACAGACTACACTACCAAACAACAAATATATGAGGTATTTTAATTTGGTAATTTGATAAAGCTACTCAAATGGAGTGACTTGGTAACAGTGCAGATGTGACGGAAACCGAAATGGTAAGTTAGCTTCTATTTAAACCCTGATAAAATTAACATTAAAAAACGTAAGGTTTTTTAAAAAAATAAACTTTAACGTTCCCCACACAAACCACCACCATTCTGAGCTCTACATTTGTCATTTTAGGTTTTATTTTTCATATTAAAAATGTGCTAAACTCCGCCGTTAGGCTCCCTGGAGCTGTTGCTACAAGCTAGCACCAACGGCACAAAAAGCAGCTGTTAACGTCAGAAACAGGAGGACGGGTGATGCTAGAGGCTAAAAACGGCCAATTTAACTGCAAAAATGGGGCCGGTGGAATCAGCCAACATCTTAGACCAGCTGAAGCTTGACGTTAATCATCCGTTCGTAAGGAGCTTTAACCAGTGGACTTGTAGTTGAGTAGCTGGGGAGTAGTTTCCTCTGTGTTAGCGATCTGTCACCAGCGCAATGGAGGACACAAAGGAGCCAGAGCAGGCAGCTGGGGTTAGCCTCACTAAGGGGACACGACGACGCTTTCACCGGCCACAGATGCAGTGGACCGAGCCGCTTTACAACATGCTCAACCCGGTGTGTGTAGAAATATAAACGTCCGGGTGCTTTTTTCGTGAGTATATTCGACTAAAGCTTATAATTAGATGTTCACTGTATTAAAGGAACCATAGATGATCGTCGATGACTGATAAACCACTTCAGGGTGACATCCAGTTTTCACCTGGAAGTTTGAAATTCTTCAGTAAATGACAGATTCATCAGCACCTCAGCTGAAACACGACAGAAAATGTCCCGGGAAAATGTACCGCGATGCACCTGTTCAGTGGGGAGTTCCCCGTTGCTATAGCAACCAATTAGCATCGACGATCTTTCAGCCTGGACTTGATCTTCATCTAGTACAGAAATAACATTTTTTGGGGACATTTGGAGCATAATATGCATCCGATAAAACAGGGAACAGAAGTTTTTTTTTTTTTGTTTGACATTAGTGCTGGTCGGAAAAGACACTTTGTCATCTTAGTGCTGGTTGGAGTTTCTGTGTTCTGGTCGGGCCTGACCGGTGTGGCATAAAATTTGGACCTTGTAAAATTTGTACCTCGTTGCTAGTTGCGCATACTTAGTTTAGAGACTGAAATACAATTTTTATGGCATTTTGCTTAAACTAGAGGTACTTATGTTATGGGTATTTATTTTATTAATAGATGGAGGTTCCAATTAATGGGTATTTATTTCTTATATATGGAGGTACAAATGTTATGCGTATTTATTTTGTGGCTGTACATGGTTAGTTGGAGGTATCGCTACTATTTTTTATGGCTAATTGTAAACGGGATGGAGAGACTAATATTATGGGTATTTAATTTATAGATAGCGGTATGAATTTGAGGGGTATTTAGTTCACATTTATATATTGAGGTACTATATCTAGAGAGCTCATTGGGGCATTTAGTTCACGTACATTTCAAGATACTAATTTTCATTATGGAAAATTAAATTAATTAAATTCTACAAATATAGACATCTTTTTACATTTTGGTCTTTATATTTGTTATATGACAAGTAGATCTATTTACAGATCTTTAACAGGCGGTAGTAGCGCATCCTATACGAGGTACATATTTTGCGCAAACTCGTCAGGGGTACAAATTTTATAGGGGTCCATATTTTATCCGACACCGGTTATCCCAGGACTGACGCCTTAAATGACAGAAGCTGGAGGTTTTTTTTCTATACGCTACTTTTCAATTATATTAATCTATAATCACTTTCATGATGCGATGTACAATGTGCATGTGCAGTGTGAATGTGTTTTATAATAAACAATAGTTTAAAACACTAATTCCAAAAAGTCCATGTAGACCGATCCAAGAAAAATAATAGGACAGTAATAGTCAAAATCTCCAACTTTGGACCAAAAATGGCGGCCGTTCCCCCGTTGTCACAACTCTGTTACTATACGGCTCTGGGTAGGAGAACGATGTGGGCAGAAACTGCAGGGGGGTCTTTGCGCATGCGTAGTCACATTTCCTCAGACGCAACAGAAGGAAATGTTGGTGTCCACCGCAGAAGTGTTTGCGCAGATTCTCCACACCAACACAGTTCTGATAACAGTTTGACACCCGTTCTTCTAGAAGCTGAAACCAGAACCAACCAGGCGGAGCTTGACTGTGCGCAGGCTAAAGCTAATGCTAAAGCTAATGCTAAAGCAGATGCCACTCACCTGCTCCAGTCCGTGAAATGAGCAGCTCCGGTCATTAACACCACGGAACGCAGTCACCGGACAACTGTCCGCTTCCCACCGGGGCTGTCACTACGGTTATTCTATAGGGTGTTGGGAAAAGGAAAGGTTTTTTCAGGAGTGTTTTTCTGTGGCAGGAGCTTTCCCTTTTGCTCGGCTGTTACGCCGAGTACGTACGTCAACCGCGGCCACGCGCTGAGTTACGTAGTTTGCGTAGCTGAGATTTAAAGTAGAAGAGACGCGTTAACCCTTTAACTCCTGAGACTTTAGTTGTTCCACAGAAAAAAGAACAACAACAAATAAGCAACAAAATGAAGAAAAACAGCCAAAGTGATGAATAAAAATGAACCAAAATTACAATAAACCAACATAAAAATTAACATGAACAAAGTAAGATACAAATGGAACAAAAGCGAAGACACCAAAAAAAAACAAAATGTAGAAAAATAATTGAAAGAAGGAACAAAATTAACAAAAAATTATAAATATTTCCAAAATAATAAATAACGTGGGAAAAACATATGCAAAAAATACCTAAAGAGGAGAAATAAATAACTAGTATTGTAATTTGGTTTCGGAAGTTTTAGTTCAGTCTTTCTTTTTCTAAATCAGTTTCTTTTTGACCTCTGTCCATCTCCATACATCAGTTCCATCAACAAACCAAAGATTTTTTCGGAATATTTAAAGTAAACCATCCATTCAGAATGTGCCAGCGCTGACGCATCAGGGGCTAAAGGGTTAAAATCCACACTTTCATAGAAATAAGAAAAGAAAAAGAATAAAATAAGCAACAAATGAACAAAAATTATTCAATATTCAAAATTATGAATAAAAAACAAACAAAAATTAATAATAAACCAACAAAATAATAAGTAACATGAACAAAGTAAGACACAAATGGAACAAAAG